>BQKZ01001022.1:22963-64016 GCA_036244855.1 Temnopleurus reevesii
AAGATAAATTATATCGCCATGTCGACTTATAAACGTTATTAAGTCGACATGGTTAGATAAATATCTTTACAAGTCGACAAAATATGGATATTAAGTCGACTTGTCGAGATGAAATATCTCGACAAGTCTCCAAGTCGATGGCACTTAGAAGCTTCCGTACATTTGCTCTATACCCATGGCAAAGTAAGTTTAGTTTCATGTCAGAACATGCTCCGATTTTGGACCCTTCCATCCGATTTCGCAATATTTCTACCTTTTTATTTTCTTGTATTTAGGGGAAAGAAACTTTTGATTATTTATTTATTCATTATTTATCTGTCATGTCTTTTCTGGGGAATCACCCTTTTCAGCGAGAGAATGTTGCTCACAGCATAGACAGGAGTGGTATGTCTATGCTCACAGTAATATAAAGTAAATCTTAAAGTGAAGGAATATAAAATAAAACATTGGATTTCACACTTGTGTCCCTTAATATGGCCGCTTGGACAAGTAGGTTGATAATAGACAAAACGGACATTAATGATAAAAAGTCTAGGCAATAATTAGAGTAATATAAAACAATGAACTTATTTTATTCTTGAAAGGAATTCTGCGAATTAAGTAAAGAAGAAAGACACACATATTTACATGTAAAAATAATGCGTATGAATTATGGCACGTTCCACATGCATGAAGTATGTCACTACTATACAATATTGATCTTAATGCGAATAATTGAGTTGATTGCTTACTGGATTATAACTGTAACGAGCGTACAGTTCCAACCTACATTTCGATTGTTCAAGCAATTATAGTTCCCACCACAATGCGATCATTTTGAGCTTCCTGATAATAGGACAAGGCTCATTAGGTCGTATGAATTATATTAAGCATTGGTTTACGTTAGAAATTAGGTCTAAATCGGTGGTAGACGAGTAGGGTCAATACAGTTAGCTACCCGACACCATCGAAGAAGGTTTGCGAAAATTATTATGCTTATTTTCATCGTAATTCGATTGTCATACTGCTATTATAAACCTATCAGTTTTGTGTATTGTTAGAATAACGATAATTTGTTTTGTTAATGATCGCTTGCATTACAATTTCACAGAAGGAAGTCTTTGTGCACTAGTGTTTTGGATTTAATATGTATAATAACATTATTATTTTTAAGCAAACATTGTTTTATCGGAGTATTTGAACATTTGATTCTCATTTTGCTTTATCTCATTATTCCTCATCTATTTAACTTTCCCCCCTTTTCATCAGTTTCTTCCCTTTCATCTTGTCTTCTTCTTGTTCCTGACATGAAAAATAGTTGTTCGGAAATTTTAATAAAAATCATGTTCTTATAAAAACAATATAGCTTTTAGGTCTGATTCTATGGGCTACAATACCACTTTTCGGTTAGTTGCAAAGTTTGTTGTAAAATCTGAAAAAAAATTCTTTTGAACATTTATCATGAAACAAGTGTGAAGTTTGTCTTCATCAGTCTCTGTGAATATATATTAAAATAATAATAATAATAATAATGATAATAATGATAATAATAATAATAATAATACACAAAATTTATATAGCGCTTAATTAATTCCAAAAATTGGTTCAAAGCGCTTTACAATATAAACATAACAACTACGTATAGATTAAATTGATAACAAGTAAAAAATAATGATTACATATGAATGAGAATTATCAAAACAAATACTATTAGAAACATATCAAACAAGCAGAACGAAATACCAAAAATGGAGGAAGATGTGAAGTATTCATTTATTGACTGTTAAAGAGAAATGTTTTTAATCTTGATTTAAAATTTTTCAAGGGTAGGAGAATCACGAATAAAAGTTGGTAATTGATTCCAGAGTTGAGGGGCATAGACTAAGAAGGCACGATCACCATAACGGGTAGAAATCCGGGGACCAAGGGATAGTTGAAGGTGCAAAAAAAAAACACAGATGTAACGCAATCTAATTATCATAATCGTTATTAATGTAGAGTAACTATACATGTTCATCACCAAAATGTCATCTTCCTTTGCTATGTATTTTATAAATTTTAAAGGTATTACTTTTTGTTCATTATGCTTTAAACTCATTGTTGCCTTGGTGATCAATCTTACGTAGCGGATTAAAATTTAACATACTTCGATCGGCCAGTTCTGGCGCGTTATGGGGTAAAGGTCGCTCAGCTCTCGTGCAACTAGCCATCGTGGGCTCTTTAAACCCTTGCCAATTTGGAAATTATTTTACCATAATCCTCTAATCGGACAGTGTCGCATCAATGTAACCTTCCCGTTTATATGCATAATCTATGGGAATTAATGTTGTCCATTAAACACCACATAATCACCATGAGCAGGAGGAACAAATGACTAGGACAAAGTAAACAACTTCATTCAAGATATTAGTTCCAGGCGCGACTCTTGTTTAACATTATACACAATAAGAAGGATGGACATCTTATTTGTGTCCATATATCTACTGTTAAAGGGGAACCAACCCCTGGAATTGTCATGCTCTCATTAAATGAAGACGAATCAGACGAACAATCTGAAAATTTGAGCTAAATCGGATCATCTATTATGAATTTTCAAATTAACCGAGAAATGACGATCACTACGGATGATGGGGATCCGTGCGATCGGCAACATCGCCATGATCGACAGAATCTCTGACGTCATGTCAAACAACTCCTCATTCACTTTGTGCAGGGAATATTTAAAATTGATTGATGTAAGATTTAGAGTAAATGTTCAACATGATTCTTTTTAAAATACATGCAGAATCGATACAGGAATCCTATATCCAAACGGAAAAAACAAAGTTTTCTTGTCTTTTTTCTCCGAAAAAAGAAAAAAGTGTGAAATTTTCACCATAATGAATGAGTCGTTCGACATAACGTCACATATTCTGTCAATGTTGCCTATCGCACGGATTAATTATGATCGACAAGGATCGTTATATCTCTGTCGCGTTCAAAAATTAAACGAATTTTTCTACAAATGTCACTATTTGTTTATGTGCTTTTTCTTCATTCAATGAGAGCACGATAACTCCAGATGTTGGTTTCCCTTGAATACTTGAATGGACGTTGTTTTCTTTTGAATTGTCTCAGGCCTTCGTCCATTATGCTCAAAGTGAATATGCAGGTTACAGATTTCTATTATGGGTTTCCCCTGTCAAGTTGCTAATTTTGTAAGCCGAATAAATTTATATAAGCATTCAATCAAACACGATTTAGCGTCACACAAGCGAGATATAGTTCTTATATCTCGTTATCGGACATTAAACGTGTGTTTATATATATTTGTTGATTTTAAATTGCACGGACTACTATCTGAAAAAATGAAACAGTTAATAAATGAATGAACGAATGAATAAGTGCATGAAATGATATATTTCCTATTTTTCCGATTGCCGAATGAAATAAATTCATTAGATTCTGTCACAGCAACGAAACTCATTCTCCCACTTTTGAATTGATTATGAGCACGAGCTCGAGTATTTGACTACAAGATTCCTCTCAAAATGATCACTCGAGGCAGTCAAATCCTATATGAAATTGTTAAATAAAGGCTGAATAGATAATCACAAAGAATGCGAATAAAAGCACATTGTGCATCGAAAATTAGTGTCGAACAACAAAGAAGAAAAAAAAACTGTTAACCTTTTGCAAACTTTGTGCCAACTTTACCTTCAAGAAGTTTGGAAAAGAACTTTCTACCTCGCCAACATTCGCGGGTATTCCTCTCTCCCTGTACTCTCTCTGCTTCGGCTCTTTCCTCTTCAGAGTCCCTGGCTCCGTATAGGAAAGCAGGAAGAGTAGATGGGATGAAAGAAGAAACATGAAACAAAGTATATGGGACTGTAATTTGCCTTGATCTATTTCGATATGCGTCAGATATCTCCTCCACTCATTGAGACATTCGGGTTGGTTCGAGGATGGCAAAGATGAAGAAATCGGATGGAAACGAGAGAGATGGAAGGAGTTTCGGAATAAGAGGAAACAAAATGCGAACCAAACAGCGGAAAATTTTCGGCGCACTATACATTTTCGTCATTACAGTTCCTTTTTTTTTTTACATATCTGGCGACATTGCCGGTTCTCAATTAGTCAGTGGCTGCTTTTCCCTTCATTTCTCTCTCGCTCACCAGGATCTGGTTCAGTTTGGGAGTGTTTGAAAGCGGAGGATGCTAGCTTTATTTAACTCCGCCAATATATAGGAGATTATATCTAATTGCGAGGGCTTTTTTCTCGTCTGCGCTTCACCACTACCATCTCCCGTCACAAAAAAATCAAAGCGGCGAAAGCTTTATCCTTCCCCTTTCTCCCTCTCTCCCCATTCCCTCCATCCCCGTCCGACTCACTTTCCCAACCTTCCTTGGAAATAGATTTGTGGAAATGGCAAAACCTATGCCTCGGGCGTTTGAAAATTGAAAGCTTACAACACAAAACATTTCTGCATTTCTAACGCCCGTCACTTTACTTTGTTATTTGGGCTCGACAGTGTACGGGGGAGTTTCAATAATTGCATCAGAATTGAAATGCGCGCGAGGGCTCAAAATTCAAAAACAATTATTTCTTGCCCTCGTCTGTCTGTTCATCTCCTTCCATCCTCCCATCTTTCCTTTTCTCTGATTCCGGTGTCTTCTTCTCTTTCCTCCCAGCTGCATCCTTCCTTCCTGAGATGAGATGGATAAAGCAAGATTATCTCTTGCCCAACTCCAAAAGTGCGTTGTCTAAACTAATATCAAATGTGAGTGCAAATTGCAATTTTTGTTAGAAAGCTTACGGATGGAGGGATCGAGAGAGAAAGGGGAGGGGAGGGTGAACTGGACGGGGAGGGAGAGAAAGAGAGAGAGAGATGTATGTGTGTGTGTGTGTGTGTGTGTGTGTGTGTGTGCTTGTGTGTGAGTATGTGTGTGCGAGTGTGTATGTCTGTGTACTACAGATATTTCATCATATAATTTGTTTTGCTTTAATTTATCAATGTATGAACATGAAAATAATTACATGTGACATTTTTCTTTCTAACTATGATTATCTTGAATGGAAATTATCTGAAGAAAATTAACCGAATTAGAAGAAACTGATATACTGCGTGGAATAGGAATACTTTAAATATAGGCACACATTGAACATGGGACAAGCGAAAGGGAGAACTTCAAGTATGAAAACAAAGTAAAAATATGATGTAGATGATGATGATAACAAAGATGACTTCATAATTGCGCACCAACAACTTTTAGAATGAACGTAAGGTAAGGCTAGCAGGGAGAGATCGAAAAACAAACAAACATCTTTACGGAGAGGAAAAAGCATCGGCGGTTAAAGGGATCGGCGAAAATAGAGGAAAGGAAAAAAGGAATGGTGGACGGATAGCACAGAGGGGAAATACAGAGGCGAGCCTCACTTTGAAACGCATTTACAACAGAGGCTTCAATTAAGGGCTTAGTAAGGCGTTTTCAAGCTTTAGGTCGGCTTTCATTAGCTCCGCCAATTTTCAATAATGGCGGTTATTATCAAACTTGTTAATAATACCCCAGCATTAATGGAATATTGCATTAGAGGTTGAGGTAAAACCTCGCACTTTCTCCCATAGTTCAACCACCAGCACAGAAAAGTTGCACATTTAAATGACCTACTTTTTAGTTTTCAACAAAGCTTTAAACAAAAGTTGTGTCGGGATGCACAAACATCTGCAGTGATTCTACAAAATACTGCACGTGTAAAGTTTGATTAAGTTCGTTATAATAAGTTCATTTTCAAAATTCAAATGAGTTTTATACCACTGTAGTGCTCAATGATATTTTGATTCAAATGGCTATAGGTGAAAACATTATTATCTACCAAATTATGACTTATGAATTATAGATGCACAGTTGTATGATATACGCAGTTGGTAACGTTCCCCTTTTATCATTAGGCTTTATTTCAGAATGATTTATATAATCCAAGGATTTAAACAAATAAATACAAATCTTCCTGTCATGGTGCTGTTCTGTGTATTGTCTAATATTCCAAATCGACTTTGCCATGCTTTGGATAAATGAGGCACTTGATTAAAATACAACTTTTGAAAGGAGTGGTTAACATTTTTTTTAAATTTACTGTACACGCGAGGAATCTGATGAAATGAACGTAGCATACGTTTTAAATATCCCCAGCTCAATAATATATGCAAGATATCTGCTTTTGATAGTAAACAATGCATATTTACGCGGTCATAGACGTATTATGGTGTTTGGATAACAAGAAAACAACAATGACATGATAGAAAATTCTTGCCCATCATCCGTTTTAATGAAATAAAATCTAAAATCGCAACACGGTTGTGTGTACCGGTATGTGTGTGGGGGATGGGTGGGTGGGTGCGTGCGTATGTGTGTGTGCTTGGAAACTTATATAACGTAATTCTTTTTTGAAATTTTGAAATCTTTTCCGAACAAAATGTCAAATAACTGAATTCAACCGTATAGAGTAACTCGACAAACCATTTTCTGTACACGCGCGGAATCTGATGACATGAAAGTATGTTATACGCTTTAAATTTCACCGTCTCAAGCGATTTTATCATTCACTCATTCAATTTTGCTAAAAATCGCGTACGCATCCTGTTCATTCTGATGTAAATAAAAAAAACCTAAAACGTAAATTGTTTGAAAAAAGATGGGTAAACCTAACATCGGAGCCAAATATGCAAAAGCAAGTCAAGAGAAAATTATTAGCAATATTACCAATTATATTAGACGATATCTATTATCGGCGACATTCATTCATTCCCATGTATTTTGAAACTTGTAGATTATCATTTGTGAATGAAATGAATGAAAATTGATTAAATTATTTTGCCTATTGGTGAAATTGGATGGACATTTTACAACTCATTATGCATCGAATTTAGGTCACGATCATGGTAATTGACGAATATGAATTCTTTTAAATATTCATCGGTGCGTATATGAACATGATTCTGGGGTTTAATATTTAATTGACCGATAGCTTAAGAAGAATAATAGTGCTTAAAATTACCTGCACATGAAAATTTTAAAGTGAAAGGAGTGTAAAATTTGCCAGGAAAACCTACATTTCAAACCTTCATTCCATCAATCGATCAAACCATCAAACAGTGATTTCAATTAATCATTCAATACACTCTTTAGTTATTCAGTATAGATTTTGTATCAATCAAGTATTGACAAATGATTACATCAATGAAAGCAATGCATAATGCAAGCATTCTACTTACTTAAGAATAAAAATACGATATTGCATTTCTAAAGATGCAAATAAGGGTAACACTTAGAGAACCTTTCTTTGGTGCAACAATGGATTTTTTTAGACAATCAAGCCCCCCCCCCCCCCCCCCAAAAAACCTATATAATTTTTCATTCTGCGGAGTCCTCATTGCAGACAATTCGAACCTGCGATTTTGATGATGTGGGATTGCTTGGTTCTAGCTTATCAGGTCATGCCACACTCGAGTTTAGAATATATCATGTCTACCCCTAAGCATAACAGGGTGTCTGCTTGAGGCAGTTAGAAGGTACAATATTGACCCTTTTTTGTGATAGTTTGCACCTTTCACGTATCTTCTTTCGTTGAGCGTGTGCGACAGTTCTCATGCCATAATTGTGCTCGCCTAATGAGATCAGATAGCAGCTATATAAGTCGGGAAATCATCTGCCTTGGAATGAAGCTATCCGCCATGGCACTTGTTCGAAGGCCACAGCTACCGCGAGTTTAAAATACCTTGTAAAATCTTGCACACTGAGAAAAATTAGCAATCTTGCTGGTTTCTAAAAGATGTACCACAAAGAATTCTCCCAGTGTTGCAAGGCTCAGTATTGCACCTTTATTCAATAAATATGTATTAAAAATTCCTCACCATTTCAGTATTTCACACTTTGCACACGTTCACACTTTAACATTTCATTCTAAGACGTCCATGATTTTAAAATGAATACTAAAATACCGGTTTCATGTAGATTTTCGCTCTTTTAATAAATAATAAACCATCGTCAAGATAACTTAAAACATCATACAATATATATAATTGCACATCATTGAAAACCTGGCTTGGGGTCGGCAAGTCAATCGTTCATTATGTACACGGAATAGAAACAAAAAGGGGTGGTCAAGGGTTTGAAATAAAAATTGTACATAAAAAATATTAACTATATCATGTTGAAGGAAAAATGATCAATCGCAGAATGTGGGACAGTAGTGAGGTTCACACTTTGACCGAAACCTTACGGTTTCAGAAACTACGGCAGAAATACAGGAGCTTATACGTGCAGCATGCAGGCGAGTTTGTACGAGTCGTCTCCTTGCCTTTTCGATCAAAACAAGGCGCTTTGGCGAGTTGCATCGCGCTGAACGTATAAGCTTCCTTGTTGCTGTCGTAGTTTCTGAAATTGTAAAGTTTTGGCTGTAAGTGTGAACATTACTACTGTCATTTATTGGTCAATGACATGTGATGAATTGATAAAGACATATTTCATTTAACAGTTTTTTTTTCTGAAAATGAAACTTAACATTTCCTTACGAATTTTCACACATAGCAGTAAGCTACCTGTGTAAGTCGGACTCTATCTGATATTAAAGTTTAATTGTTACTAACAGGCAAAAAAAAATAGAAAATTGGCCCAACTTCGCTGGAAATTAAAGTGGATGGATGTCTTGAACACGGAAATAATACTTAAACAATGTTTCATATTCCATACAAACGTATTCAATAAAAGAAATCGTTATTTTCTAAATGTACAAAATATCAGATCAGTAAGGTGGGATGACATTACATTTAAATTTTGTATAATGTGAATTTTGTAGAAATAATAAAAGAAAATCGAGTTAAAATTGGAATGATCTAAAAGAAAAAAAAAAAGAGAAGACGCAAAACAAGTGGCTCTAGCCGTGAGGCCGAAATAATCATGTCATTTATGGCAATGGTTAATTTGCTTCAATTTGACCAGTGAACAAAACTCTCCATGGGATTCAAAATGCATCCACTTCTCTGTTTGCATTCAAATATGACTGTCTTCAAAATGTCAAGACAAAATCTTAAAAAGAATACATTTTGACAAATTCTTGGCTCAATTAATATTGAGAAATAAAACTTAAAAATGCTAAATGTTAAATACATCTTGTGTGAAAATAATTTACCATCAATAAGAAAATCCTTTGCCATGAAATCCTTCAGATATTTCGGTAATTCGGCAAAAAAAATAAATGAATAAATAAAAAAACACGACCAGTCTCCATTAAGCAATTTGTCTTCATTTTTCTTTGTACATTCATCATCATAAAAGTTATGTGCATATTTCAAAACAAGCCCGTGTTATGGGCGCTGTCTTCTCAATAAACATTTGAACTGTAAAACCATTTATATACATACACCAAACAAACATTGATGAATGAATACCATTCATCTTCACCCGTATAGGGAAAACACGATACACTTTCTCACTGCTTTTCTATAAGTTGCAGATCTTCCAAACACTACCGATTCCTCATCCTAGAATATTATTTTCGTACAGAACCCTGGGGATCACAACAGACGCGAAAGTGATGAGATCGTAATGTTTGGGAGCACTGCTCTGCAATAACATTGTGCAGTTATACATTCTTGAAAAAAGGGTGCACTTTAACCCCCCTTCCATATTTGAAACATTCGCAAGAAAACTCTCCGAAAAAGATCTTAAAAATGTCTTCTAAATCTTATATGACTTCATAAAGAACATCATTACCCAGTCACGCTTAAACGGTGAAGAACCGTTTAACATCGGACTTTTTTCCAGCCCGTATCAGCCAATAGCTCAGGACATACAAATGACGGAAAACAGTCAGAGTGACATATCCGACTTGAAAACACCGGCTATACAACGGATACGTGTCAATTGGGGGTGTAAGAAGGTAACTAAAGGCAGACTCACACCTTTGCCCTTTTCGCCTGTGTCGGTCCAGCGTTTTGGACAATTAAAAACGCCACCTCGACGCTCAAATTAAGACGTAGGTCATGTGGTAACTTTGAGTTCGACGAACGCTCCTTGAGCGCAAGATAAACATCAGTCCACCGTCTGATCAGCTTTAATCGTGCGCTCGGGAAGCGTTTTTAATATTCAAAAACGCTGGGCCGATGCAGGCTAAAACGTAAAGGCATGAGTCGGTGTTTATAGGCTGTTACACAGAACCATATCGTATGATATTCCTTAAATTCTAATCATATCGGGCCTTTTCGTGTACTTAAGTCCATTTGCCACTCCCCCACCCACTCCTCCCCTTCTGAACGTTGATCTCGCGACCATGATTGACATTAGCATGCATATTGCAAGATGGCTTCAATATTTTTCAATAACATAAGTTTAAATATCATCTATAATAATGAAACAAATAATTTAATAAAGGTCCAATCATATTTTGTGTAGATGCTCTTATGATGTTCTTTTTTCATATAAACAAAAAAAACCAATTTTTTTTCAACCTTATTATATTTCATTTTCGTGTGACTAAATATCTGGTAATTAAGGCCTGGGCTTCTTTGTTATGGGTAAAAAGTAAAATATTGTATGTAATCATTTCCTTAAGATTAAAAATCGTGACAAGACCGGAAGAGTAAGTTTCAAGGGACGGTAATTAATAGTGATAGGCTTCACTGGTCAAACTTTCTTAAATATTCGTTGGATGAATGAAATATTGCTCGAAACACGAAACATTTTCGGGAAAAGGTGCAATTAACCAAAAAATATATGCACCTATCCAGATAAGGTTGGCCAACGGAATAAACCATTTTGGCTAGGACAATAAAGTTCCAAGTTTAAGCACAATCTTATAAATATGCGATTTATTTTATCGGTACACCCATCATGATCTTAAGTTTTAAATAAATGTATGCAATTAAATCATAAAAAGCAGAAAAACAATATCGCTGACAATCACATAGCAGGATTATCAAAGATGACGATGAAATATGACTGAGACACTTAAACCAGGTTTGTCCATTATCATCACGGGTGTACAAAATTTATGAGTATTTCGTGGCGAGAATTTATGTTCTGTTTTACCGCCTTTTTTGTATACATGCTGTCAACACATTTTGTGAATGGCGATCTGAACCGAATGGCGCTCCAGGGCTTTCTCAATGAGACATATATCATACGAATCCTGGCGTATTTAGCAATTTGACAGTAACAATATTTTAGCTTGATTTATCTTGTTAAAATGGGTAAATGGGTGGGATGGTTGATGATTGGGGAGAAATATGAAGCTCTAACGGACAATATCTGCGTGGTGATGATAATGGGTTTTAGTGTATCACTTCATGTTAAAACAATTTTCTACAATGAAGAGTGTATTGTTTCTCGTGGGGTCTATTTCGGAGCAGATTTATAGCATTTTGGGGGCATAGTAGGTGGGAGAAATGTGCTTGAAATAATGAAAATGTTTTGTTTGATACAAACGCTCTAATGCAAATATGCAATACAGTAAACCACTTCTGAAACTATGATATTTTATAGATTGAACAATATGGCAGTTTTCCGGCGACCACTCAAATAATTGTGCCACGTAACAGTTTTCAATAGCATTAAATCAGCAGAATTTGAATTCTCACGAGTCTTTTCTCGGCTGATATGCAAACTGGACGACGTTCTAGTTCCTCTAATCTGATATAATACATTATAGTCACAGCAGAATGTCAATAAATAACGATAAGAAATTTGTACAGCCTCTTTTGTCGAGCATACGTTGCGGAAATTATCGGCGCATGCTGTGACGGATAACGTGTGATTTTACGCGGTAGAAGAATCATCTAAAAATACCGTTGAGTGACGCGGCATGCTCGAGAGCTTTCCTTCGTAACGAAGCGATGCTGGTCCCTCTCCACATATCACCCGCATCGGACACGCTACAGGAGAGGTCGGTGGTGCTATCGGTGACGGGGAGGTTCGGCGGGGACGGACTCGACAAGCCGCTGGACATGCTCCCAGTGGTCATTCCACCAAGGGAGGGTTGATACATCGATGTCATCGACCCCATCGAGCCGTTGGTCCCCATCGACAGTGTGTTGAGACCCGCACTCTGCCCCATGCTGCAGTTGACGCTCTGCTGCTGCATGGTCTGCCCGAGACCCTGCCGGGGTAGGGACGGCGGCAGGGCCAGCGAAGATCCTGGTCCTCCGCCCATCTGGGCTGCCATCTGATGTGATGGCATGTGCGTGGTCATGTGTGGGGCCATGTGCGTGGTCATCCCCGACATCGCCGGCCAGCCTCGTGTGTCCTGACCGTGGAAATTACAGAAGGAGTCGTTCATGGGCGAAGGGAACTGGGCTAGTCCGTGTGACGGGAGAAGGGCACCTGGAGTGCGGAAAACGTTCGTTGTCTTCTTGCGCTTCTTCCACTTAGCTCGGCGGTTCTGGAACCAAACCTGGAGAAGGAGAGAAAGAGAACGAGAAAAGTTTGAGAGTCATCAGAATATGGAACATAAACAAGAGTTGAATTCAGTGACCATAAACACGATCCAATATCCATTTATCATTTTGAATATAAACTACAAATAATACGCAGCTACATGTGTATTCATTCTCGTATTATTAGTTATATATTGGACAATGTACAGTGTATATCGTCAGAATAATCATGAGAGAAGGCCACAAGCTTAATTCACTTTGTACGGTGGTAGCGCATTTCTACCAATAAACAGATGATAATGTGCAATCACCCCTCGCTAGTCATGCAGTAGGCTAGTTCGTAAAATCGGTGACGATTTGTATATATTATTGGAGACAGCACCTTAAAAGTTTCTTGATCTCCATATAGCTACCTCGACGGTCATTTTTTTTACCGTTATACCTTCTACAAGCTTGCCGTGAATTTGAAATAGAACATTGAATTGAAATGAATAATTGAAACTAAAGCATTGTACATAACTTCACTAGTTTATAATCTCATTCGACATGAGATTGAACTATGTACGCCGAATGGGGTAAAATCTCAACACCAGTCTTGTAATTTGGTAAGTGATCAGAAATCATTTTGGCCATAGTAGAAATGCATTTCCCGACTATACTTAACCACTATTCTCAGCTCATGGCAAAATATATCTTTGAAACATCTTTATGATCACCATAGTGACTGATAAACTTCAGTGCGATTTGTGTTGAAATTAATAGATAATTCAATAACAATAACGCGATCTTTAGTAGATTGTAAAGTATTGCCACATTTATACCACAGTTACAGCAACTAAACAAGGATTGAGACAAATCCATAGAAAATACACAAACTATGAAAAAGAAATGGTTCAAGAGTAGTTGATTGTTTCAATGATATCTTTATACAATTCGTCTCAGATTAATATAAAGAGGCATTAAAATGGTGTTTAAAAGTCGTTCAGGAAGCGTTTTGCAGCATCATTTTACCTTTTTTTAAATGAATGTTGTATCGTGCTGTCTTTTAAAAGTTCTGATTAATTTACTTCATTATAAGATTCATCAGTAAAATGAGTGTTGAAGAGGAGAAAGGAAATAGTTGAAAGGGATGATTTTCTAACACAGGACAAGCTTTAGCATTCTCCCTCTTAGATTAAAATATTTACTCTAGATTTCTCGCGATATACATGTACTCTAAAATTCAGGACCCATTGTATATTCTCCTATATACTACCTGAGGGGGTGAAGCTGAGATTTATAGGACCACCGTATTTCAACACTCCATCTACAGTTAAATGATCGCACTTTGACGGGTGCAAATAAGAAGCTGACAAGCACATTTACGAAATAAATTGAGCCAGGGGAAAAGCGCGCTAATGCATTGTTTACATCTTAATGTTACCCGCGTTTGTGTCTCCAAGACGCGGGCGATATAAACTATCGAGTGCGGTATCGGGTGTATCTATATCAAGTGGTCGTCTGCGCGCCATGCGGTTTCTGTCCGAGTTGATATAATCGTTGGGTGTCCTATTTCTTGCCCTAAATATGAGTATTATCGTAAGGCATTGTATGTTGGGCGGAAGGAATATTTCCTTCTCGAATGAATATCTTAAGCTTCACAAATCAAGTACATATTGTATCGTTGACAATAAAATTTAAGACCATCGACACCAAAATGATTATTTCAAATACTGGGGGAATATAGAGCATATTGTATACATAACAGCTAATCAGTTTATACTGTTTTCTATAGTTCATTATTGCAAAACCTATAATCAGTTGGCAACACCAATGAAAGATAGAATGATAAACAAGAGAAACAGATGATGAACTAAATATAGAATATTATGTTATAAACATAATTGAAAGTATTGTTCATAATGTAGAAAGTGTGCGTTCCAATCAGTAAATCGATTTTTTTTTTAATTTTTTTTATAAACAATATCATTATAATGGAATAACATCTCGGTTTGATATAGCTGAAACATTGTTATTCTTACAAGATTATTTTTGAAATTTAATATAATTTTGTTATCAATAAGATTAGGTTTTGAAAATCATCAAAACCTATGCAAACATATGAAAAGTTTTTAATCAAATCTTTGTGCATGATTATTATAGCTAATGGTGATTAACAAAGGAGCAACACAGCTATTCTTAAAATTTAGATATGAATTAAAAAAAACAGAGGGGTTGAATGCTTTGGTACTTGGTGAGTTGGTAAGTTTCATGATTATAGTCGGCACATGAGCATGATGAGGGACAATGATTCTGTTGGCAATTAAACCCTCCTACACAGTATAACATTTCGCTCTTTTCCTCTCGATTTATTCCCATGCTTTTCCCGCTAGCTTCCAAATATCGCTTAGAGAAATAAACACATCGCATTGAAGAGCAGAGCTATGATGACGATGTCTGGCTTTTATAGGGCAACCCATCTCCCCCACTAATGGATGCCGTCCATCATGGCCGAGACGGCGGCGAGCGCCCGGTGCGACGCGCCTCGCCTCACACGTCCGGGCAAAATGAGAACGCAAAGGAGAAGAGGGTTAGGGGGAAAGTGGTAACATTAGCCGAACCAAAGTGCCCCGGAGCGTCCCGGGCCGTCACTCTACGTTACATTCACAAGCTACTCAGTCCCATTTTATGGGGTTTTCACCCGGTTTGAAAAAAATTAATGACAAAATAAGACTCTCTATGGGAGTTATGTTAAAGATATTTCTTCGTTGATAATGTCCATCTACAGTTTGTTTTCTTTTTATATTGAATGAAAATCTTACACTCTTACTTTCTATGACAGGAAAAGACACTTTAGATTGTCACTGATTGCTACGTTTTTTTCGAGTTAACCAGTATTCTATTCTGCCCCTCATTCAACTTATTTTAATTAATTTCTTTATTTTGTTTTGCACAATAAAACGTTTCGTCGTATAATCTACGATATGCATCCGCTAATTTACGATGGAGAAAATTCCAGTGATGTTGAATTCATAAGAACCTGTTTCCATTTCATGATGAAGGATGCATGAGTAAAATTAGTTTCTGCGATGTTTTATTCACACAAGTCATGAATGTTTCATAATATAAAAAGGGACTTAAATATCAATTCAATATTGAAAATGTATATAGGGATTGATTGTGATTTTCTTGCATTTTTAAACTAATATATCCAATAAATCTTATCAGCAGAATTTAGACAATCATTTTGAAGATTTCTTTTTATTCAATAGTACATTTTCCATTCCTTTGTCTTTTATGCAGGGCCATTGTGTGAGCTTTTGTCACCCATCTGTATGTTGAGAAACAATGAAAACCTGATGTACTCAATATAAACATGAAATTTGGTTCCTTTAGGATAAACTTTTCCATGTTTTAGTTTCAGGATTTCACTTCCTCAGAAACCCTCTACTGTGAGGTAATACAAACACATATCTTCTTTCCCAAAAGCTATACCAGGCTTCCCTCTCCCAAGCCTCTCCCCATCCTCATCTTCAACTCCTCGAGTATTTATCCTCTCCTTCCGTCTCGCATGTAAGATAAACGGTGATATTTTGCTCCGATCTTGTGTCAATCTTATCTGCCCCATGAGAGGGTAGAGGAGACACCCTAAACCCTCGGGTAGACCAGGGGGAGAGATGCAAAGCACTCCGACCCGAGCTAAACACTATTAATCACGTGTTTTTCTTTCGCCGGCTCAACTCTCAAGAGTAGGGCATCCTTTCCACTGCTTCGAATTTTTCTTCTTCATTTCAGCTTCCATTCTTGGCTTTCTTTAGCTCATCCTTTGAATTGTGATTCCATTCTAGAAATGGTGCATCTGACTATACACAGTACAGTTAATGATTTCTACTTCTGTCATGAAAAAGCAAAGGCCTTGAAAAGTAGAACATGATTAGTCTGACGAATGTTTTAACATTGATAGCAATAATCTTAATAATTTCAGTAATTACCAGTAACCGATTAGCTACTGTTATAGAAAGGGTTAAATGCATTGAAATAACATTATCATAGAATGTTACGCAATGTCTTAGATTCTGTTTTCGGTTTGCTGTTAGTTTCAGTTTTCTTTCATTGTACACCAATTGAAATTGATTCGATAACAATGTATGTGCTTTTAATTCCTATCCATGCAATGAATTTCAATGAATAGATTATATCGAGCATGATAAGAAATGGCAATGTGGACGCTCTTTAAGGAGGGTTATAAATCTCGTCTGTGCTGGACGAAGTATTCTCGGTTGGCGCGTGTTAAGTGAGTGTTAATGGAGGAACTATCAGCATCGCAAAAACATTGAATGTCTCAGGCGACTCCCCAACAAGAGAAAAAGCGAGCCACATTTTCCTCGCGTGTATACAACCAAGATGGAAGGGAAGGAAAAAAAAACGGTATCAGGTGTATAGCTGTTATGGAGCGGGGGCCTAAGGGGTACTTCGCGCCGTTTAAACGATCCCGAACGACCCGTCGATACTCGCGACAGAGTGAAGAACCGGAGAAAGTGAAAGTCCCACAGGGGATTCGGGTGATAATTTCTCAAACAGGATAATGATTTTGGATGAGGGTTTTTCAGGATGGGATTCACCGGGGGAGCGACATGAAGGGATGGAGTAGGGTTTCAGAGAGCGGAACACCGTAAGCTAGAAAGCATGTAAACTGTTTGTGTTGGGTCTCTATCCGTTCTTAAGAGCTTGACATTTGGGCATCTACTTGATACCCAAGTGAGGGAGGAAATACGTCCTCCAAATATCACACAGAGTATCGCTAAACTTAAGTGCTTGACACCAAGGAATTGCGAAAAAGGGGAAAGGACTATATCAAACGACGCAAACGAGCTGATATACGCTCGTATAGTTTTTCTCAAATACAATAGTTTGCTCTGTTATCATGTCCTCTCTTGATTTAATCATACTGGATGTATATTACATTATGCAACCCATACCATTATACCCATACATGGATATGTGTTAAAGCCAATCATATTTCTTGTAGTATTATGTTCGACTTGATCTTGATATTTTTGTCAAAAATTTAAAAAAAAATGTGTCGGAATAATATGTGTCCATTTATAAGTCATTTATGTTGCTTCAAAATACTGATTTGAAATATGATTAACATTAGTAATGAACATATAGTGCTGCGATCAATTTAATTGAATGACTACTTTACTATCTACCGTAGATTACGAAATGGAATATCAAATTTTAAACTTTGCCCTGTCATTAAAATCCACTGTCAGTACAAAGCAATATATGAATCGCGATGAAATAATATAATATACTGTTAAAATATACATTTGGATATGCTTGATAGGTAGCGCGTAAACGCGTTTCTTGCGATAAAATAAACGTTATCTATGGTAGATAGTAAAACATTGATGACCGGAAAGTAATCGTGATTTTATACAGGAACATAATATTCTTCTAAAACATATGCTCACAATGAAGGTCGCTAACAGATTGTTATATCGTTCACGCACAGCACTCTATGTGCAATTGAAATTAGTCGCTAAAAGATCATCAAGTTTGGCAGACTGAACTCATACCGAAGAGTCGACACTTCGAGAATACGCAAGTAATACGTTATATGTTTAAGTCAAGATACTTCTACATATTGCTCTTTAAAGATGCAAAGTATATTATGTTGAAATTTTTTCTCCCTGTAAAAGAATATTATTATCTATAGTAGAAGGTAAAATACTAGTAATTTAAGTTAGAACATATACATATATTTCTATGCATAAACATTTAATCAAATGGATATTCTATCTTTTTTTCAACTCGTTTTATAGAGTTCTAAAACCAAAATAGGAAACGTCGCAATGCTTTCAAACGTCAAGTGATAGTATCTTACGATCTTCGGTAGATTGCAACATACTATCTGACTCAAAGTGTAATAATCAAACACATCAGTAATTGTTATCGTATGACATTAAATGACATGTGCTAATTATTACTTTAGTTCATATCTTATACAAGTGTGAATCGAAACATCTAAAGCTAATTTTGACAAAATGCAAAATGCTTAATGAATGTATTATTAAATTGACATAATCCTAGGAAGATATATGTATATATGATAAATTTCAATAATGAATATAAAAACACTCGATAATATCGGTGAATGTTTACCAAAAAAAATTAGAAAATTTACGGAGGGGTTTTCTGCAGTATTGGAAAAGAAAAAGTATATGCAGAAGAAAAAGATCATAAAATCGTGAACTAAATGATAAGATTAATGTTTATGTAAAGAAACTAAAGACTATATGCATTCATTACGTCTTAAAAGCGATAACTCTGTATATAAGCTTCTTACTCAATATGCGATCGTTTCACCCCATCGAGAACGGGAGCGTATACAAGTGTCTATATCAAAGCCGAATTGATTTCTCCTACCCACTCTATACATCAACCCCCGCCACAGCACGCGGGGGGTATCACCCAACTATTTGATTGGTCTATTGATCGCACGATAGGATCTGTGTAATAACAATACCGACTTGTTTGTTCTGATTATGTCTTCATTAAAATCTAATTTAAGACCACGCGTTTACGCTCGAGCACATATATTATCCATGCTCAATTTTCTGACATAATTTTTGACATTTTTTTTTCGCAGAGTATGAAAGTGATAACAGTGTCAAATTTAAACAAATACCATTTTCAGATATGTACTTGACAGCTACGGGAAGGTTAATGCTATATAGAGTAACTTAGAACTAAACAATCTCCGTGAAATATAAAAAGGACATCATAATTTATTACCTTAGGCTCCGACTTTAAATCAAAATGCATACATTTATATTTGCAAGTTCTTTTGGGCATTTCATCAGAGGATATTGTTTTAAATCATTCAAACAATAATTTAGCAGAAACTTAAAACTTAGTTTCTTATTTATTTTCATCTTATGTAAATGTGGACGCGATATTATATTCACAATTAACCACATAATTATTTGAGTTGATAAAAATGGACAAAAGAAAGGAATCTTGAGATTGAAGAGTATCCCTCATCTTTTACATGTTTACATTTTAAAGGGGGGCCTAGCGACTATTATTTATAACCAAACGGACTTAAAGGACAGCATAGCTTAATTAATTGGCACTTTTCTACCACGAAAATATAAACATTCCCAACCTCGGTGAAATATTTTCTTTAAACCATCTAGGAGCATGATAAATTAGATTTTAATCGAGGCCATTTGAGTAAGAAACTGGTTTGTAATTAAGTCACCGATTTTTTTTCTTTCCACAAGTTGCTTTTGTCCCGCATTTCTACTCTTCGATCAGTCCGTTTGCCGGCGCGTTGATACAACAAGAATATCAACATACCGCTTCCTATTACGATGCGGAATTTCTTCACTAACACAACGGGAAACTTCCCACTTCTTCGCATTACACGTGTGAGCATAAACAGTGAAGAAAGGCGTTTGAGTTTGGTTTTCAATGTTTTGTTTTGTTTTCTCAGGGCTTGCTGACAAGAGTGTAATAATTTGGCGGGATCCCTCACAGGGGGAGGGGGTCGTATAATATTGAGCTGTATTTTGATTCAAGATGTGTTATGTGCAGAATAAAGGGTTATGTCAAAGTATATATTTTTTTTTATTTTTAGGCATTGATATTTGTATTTATCATTGCTTGCCTCTCAAATTCAATCATTATATAATTCTATCCCTCAAAATATCAACTTCCCTGATCCTATTGATAAATAAGAATTTGAGAAATGACGAGACAGTATGTATATATGAAGAGGGTTTTTTTTTTTCACCTCATAGAATATTGTAAGCCATACTAGGAGCATAGAGAGTAATTATACGATGATAAGGTTAGGATAAAAATCAAGCTTTTATTCTTTAGTTATTCATTAAAAAATAATACTGACACTAATCATGTACAGTTTTTGTGAAGTCACATGTAAAATATTGTTAGAATAAAAAATCCTCAGCGTTTTAATGGTTGATAAATATATTGTATTGTCTATTGTAACAAATGGTCGCTCGCTTGTACCATGGTATCTCCCGAATTCATGTTGCAATTTCAATATATTTATCCAGTATTCTCTCACTCCCTTCTTTTCTGAAGCTGTCAAATTTAGTTTATGATTCAAATATGATAGAAACGGATATAATTCTCCTGACCAGCGGTTGTAAGTTGGAGTTAAAATAAACCAAACATCCGATGGCAGATAAGTAAAAGGTCAAGAATAAAGTGATAACGATATCTAATGGCAAGGTCATGCACTGAGATATTATATTATTGCTTTCAGGGCTGTCAGGGGTAACTATATTCCACATCGACTCTGTTTTTTCATGGTCATTTTGATTTATTGGAAACATTTTGGACAGCAATTCAGAGATCCGTTATGCTTCTTTGATATCCCTTTTCTTAGTTTTTGATCTACGTTCTGAAGAGTTTTTGAAGTGATCCGATGTCCATTGATATGCTTCTAAGATGAAATAATATCGGGAATTGAAAAGTCGTTCATGGTATGTTATAAATGCAATTTACAAATGTATATGATGTATTTTTTTTCTAGTGTGTAGAGGTATCATTGATTGGATTCTGTACATAGAACTCACTGACTTGATATATTTCATGACCTAGCTGATCAGGATATATGAAACGATATTTCAAACCAAATATATTTGGTCAAACAAACAAATATGATATAAATGTAATTTCATCAAGTGTAAATAGTCTCGTTGTTCTTATTTTGTAACTCATTGACTGAATATATCTCATAACCTCGTTGATCGGGAGATATGTAACAAAATTCATGCCAAAGATATTTGGTCTAACAAACAAATATGATACAAATTTATTTTTTTATCTAGATTGATGTTTTTTTTAGTGATGAGGTATAGAAAATAAACAATAATTAAACCACCATTCCTCGATCAGATCGAATCTCCCGTGCAAGTACTTCCCAAATGTGCGATGAGATTATAAAACAAAAGTGTTTTCATGTATGTTTATTATAGCCGATAATCTGTAGCAAAGTTTGAACATGATATGAAAAGAGGAATGATATCTTTGGGTTAAAAAACGTTAAAAGGACATAAAAAGAGGGAAGATAATTTGCGCCATCCTCGTAAAAATGGTGTCCTGCCTACACATAATTACACAGAATTTGATGTTTGAAATAAATAATGAGGCAAGCTCCTACTCATCAATTATATACATGTAGATTCGCCAGATAACATCATTTACATGATTTAAGTAATGCAAAGCTATAAGTTCACCTGATACATATTCTCACATATTTTTAAACCTTATTTTACGTATTTCATTTCTACAGACTCAAGCGTCTATGGCATTATCTATGTCTTCATGATATTACTAGCTTACATGGAAACATGTATTCTTTCCTTATTCTGTTATACCATCGCCCCCTCCCCATCAATATCGATATCTAACATAAGAAGACGATACATCTTCGGATATATCGTCTTTACATATTTGCTTGCCAATGGTTGATTTATGAAATACGTGTCACAAAAGCTCTATTCTCTTGCATCCTCCATTTCGTCTGGTAGGGACTGAGAGAAAGAGAAGAATTATTCGTCTACAGGATACTGGAGTGATGGAAACACAGATGACAACTTAATTTGATTTCAGGACTTATCCTGCATTCGGTAGCATCAGCCAGATTCTCTTCTGTATCATTATTCATTTTGCTCGTTGTTTTTCATCGCCGATATAGTTTATATTTCCCTGGCAGGAATCAGAAGTGGAGGATTTTCAAATAAAATATGATTCCTCTACCTCTATCTCATCATGATGAGCAAGCCTCAAAGCGCCACTGAGCAATGCGAAAGTCCCTGTGTGCTTTACCAATGTGCTGTATCGAACATGCCGAATGCATGCCATCAGTGTATGAAAATTATGATATCTAAATGTCCCATGGTTAACCCGTATCTTAAGAATAGTATAAGTTATTTTGCCGTGTGGTCAAGAATGTGATTAAGAGTCTAAAAATTAATTTCATTTTCCAGTAGAATAACTTTTAAAATATTATGTGCCAAATAATTTTATCCCTCTGTTTGTTATTCGACGGCACTTGACTAAATGCTTTGTTTAGAACACGAACGTTAGACGGTTTGTTTAATGTCGAGAAAAAAATACAGTGAAGAGAATTAACAAAATTGTTTATTACAAGACATTATTCATATTTGCTTACTTGAAGTAAGAATGACTCTCTGATCACTATAAATGCAAAGTATGCCGTGGTGTATATCAAAGGTTAATTAATAATCCAGAATGGACATTATCTCCCCCAAATCGAATACCAAATCTCCCACAGATTTATATTCTAGCCAATACGTCTATTATCTTAACTCTACATTTAAGTTCCCAAGCTCTACAGTAGCATTAACCTTATTACAATTCCGCCCCAGCATGGTTGTGGTTGCTCGCATGAATAATGCTTGTTTTCAGACGGCTTATTCGAATTCATTCAAAAACGTAAACTCTTAAGCCTTAGTCCCATCCATCGGTTTTGATGAAATGTGACAAGGTAAGAGATCGCCCTACTCATACAATCCGTGCGTGTTTCTCCAGAAACCCTGACAGCTAAAAGAGGGGTATATTCCAGCTCGGCAGAGCATGCCCTAGAATAATATAACTATTCATGTGATACATGCCCAGGTAGAACGGAAATACAGCTACATCTCATTGGTATGCCCCGACAAAGTTGTATCTTGGTCATATTATAATATGGCTTTAACTGTTCGATTGTACATATTGTAGTTGTTACTGTACTGTTTAGCGGACAGAGTTTTTTTTAATATTTTGTCGTGCATAAAGCAGAAATTGAGTAATTCATTTGCAGTTTTGATAGACTATGTCAATGAAATGTTTGTAATTTTAATTTGCTTCGTTGACTTGAGCTGAAAATAGTTACGTTAAAAAGGTGATTTTTATTGTTTTTATTGAGGTCTCGATCACCTTATTTAGATTTTAGATTTTGTGTGTGTATTTGATGTATTGAAACAATTTGTATTTGATAAACAAATATTTAGAATTCGAATCGATTGCAAAATCAATACCTCTAAGACACATAAATATCGCGATGTTAAATTACGATAGGCAAACAAAAAATGTGTCTTATAACTCATGGCTTGTTTTGTTTTGCATGCAAAGTATTAGATACACTAATACATTTTGAATTGGATTAATTCATATATAGATAGTAATTCAATAGCATAATCCAACATGACAGGAACATTAATGAATGTTTCAATGTTAATTAGCAATGATAGAAAACAGAACTGTGTGTATCATCAGTCATGACTTAACTGCTTAAAGCGATGGTAAATTCATCAGAAAATAATAACAACTTGCAGTGTCATCGCAAGCGAAGATATCTTTATTTTTTTTGTTTGGGGGGGGGGGGGAACCACACATGTACTGTATGTTATATGGACATTTGAAACATCTTTCATATTGATCCCCGATACCTTTATAATACTCACTAAAGTGAAATTAAGATCTATACATCTATTAAATTTCTCATCTTAAACGTATCTGCACACAACAAACTCCATGCGTCAAAAACAAAACACGTGTGATCGAATAAATTACAGTGTAACTTTTGCTTCGTAAGTACAATATCGATTCTAATAGTGCCTTTATGAACAAATATTTGACGTTAGGTATGACTTTTGTAGGATCTCTTTGCCGATGGTTTGGTGATAATATATTTGCTTACGCGACGTGGACAGGGGTTATAGCAGCTCGCTTATGGTTCTACGTCGGAAGCATTTTTTAATTCAAGTCCCGGTGAGGTGATACGAAGTCGCGAAGCGAATAATGTCAATATTTCATCTCATCCATCTTATTCCATTCGGCATGACAGTGAAGCATGAAAAGATGAGAGTGGAGTAAGAGGGAGGGATGAGATGATGGTGGTGGTGGTAGACAAGAAGATGAGGATGATGGTTACAGAATGGTAGAGAGGAAGGAAGGAGGATGAGAGGGAGAAAGATAATGCTTTGATGCGTGCTTCCAAGTCTACTCCCATCATCCGGCTCACCCAAACCTGACTTTAATTTGTGACATGCCACCGTCGAATTAGCTCTTTTCCCTCTCTTTTTTTTTACCCCTCTTCCTTTGAAACCTTTCAGTTAGAAACCCCTCTCGTGCCGACTTTGGCCGCTTGACATTCGCCAGAGTACACACTCTTCCCGCAGACACGCACATACACACGCCAAAACCAAATATCTCCGTCAATTTTAGCATGATAAAAGAGCGCCTAATTGTGCATCCGAAATTTCATTAAAATCACATTAAATTCAGTAATCAAAATGGACTCGGTGTAGCACAGTACTCTATATCATCTATCAACCTTGTCCGGCCATCCTGCCTTTATATCCTATTCTCTCTCTTTCTCCTCTTTTTAGAATTTCTCCTTTCCGCCGCCACTTTCCCGGTCCGCCTCGGTCCTCGGTACTTTTTTTTTTTCAACCGACTCTTCTCCCAACCATCAAACGCCTGAAGCCCCTCGTCTTTTAATCGAGGTTAAAACGATTATACTATTTTTCCCTCACCGTATCATGCTCGTTATTTTGTACTGGATTGCGGATTTTTATTATCTAAGCTTTAAAACCCCTTATACCCACGGGAATAATAGAAAACGCAAATTGTATCAAACAAGCGCCGACAGATATGAAATTAATACGAAACTATTCACTTTCATATTTGGTATTCGTTGTAACAGTTATTCAATAATCGGCAAGGTAACCCCGGGCAAGTGTCTATGATATTGTAGCCATAAAATTTAAATGAAAACTACTTTGAAATAATATATATTTTATGATGTTATGTGAACAATCGTATGATTACAGTTTGATTTTGTAGAATGGCATAATCCATGACTATTATTTTATCACGGTTAAGGATTACTTTAAATTGATATTGTTATCCATATTTACGAGGGAAAAATTATAAAAAGTTGTATAGTCTTCTTGTTAATATCCAGAAAAGCGATTAAAATTCATAATTCATGTATTTATTTACCTCTACTACAATGAGAGCCAGTGCTGCTTAATATTAAGCATTATCATAAAAAGTCCAATGTTATGACATCATACATTAATTTGCTAATATTTTTCATAACAAGTAACATGTAATTTTTGTTAAAATCTTCGGTTTTAATGAGCAGGACCTTTTCTATTTGTTGTGTTATCGTTTTCAAATTTTTCGAATGGTGAATTTCTACAATTTACAATCACGGATTGTATCTTGTTTTGATGAAATCATCATTACAAAGAGACAATTTTCTTTACTAATTACTTTTTTTATTATGCTCTCCATAAATGTTATGGTTGGTTGGTTGACTTTATTAATTCACGGTAAAAACAAAATATTACAAATTGTGCCCGCACTCAGCTACAAGCTGTTTTTCAGCGAGGCCGTGATAAAAAACAATTACAGAGTGAAATTACGGAGTGAAAAAGAAATAAACATAGGCAAAATAAAATCTTGCTACGAATAATTTTCGATTTTGTAGATATTGCCCAAATTTATGACACATATCAGATACGCAAACTTAACAAAGTATAAATAAATAAGATTGTGAGGTTCGTTATGATTTACAATGTTGTAACACATTTCATGCCGAATGCTTTAGCATAATTTATCACAGCTAATTCATAATAACTTATAATAGCTGTTTTGTCATGAACGCCTGCCTCATTTTATCGGCCCAGAATGCGTGATTTTCTCGACAATGGGCAAAGAGAATCCTCTTATAATCTTTTTTGTGACGCATATGCTCTAAAAGTATACATCGCCGAGATCCCCCTCAAAATCCGACTTAAGTCACCCGACGCACGCTTATAGAATAAATGTCTAATTACAAAATCGCGAGACAGAGCAAGTAAAGAAACAAAATGGCAGCCATCGATGGCAGGTATAGGTCTAATTTAAAGTACACGTTTCTATGCCACGATTCGCTTTTAATTAAACGCAAATTAATTTCCGGTCTTTTTCACTGTGCGAAGAGATACAGAGCGGGCATCGCTTTCTCTCCTCTTTTATCTGTTTGGGACAGAGCTTTAGAGGATGCACCGTCATCAAAATCGCCTGAGATGAAAACAAATGGAAGATGAACAATAGCAGATAGTGTGATACTTATTTAAAGGGCCAGAAAAGTTCATGCTCTTTCCATCCCATATCAAACGCTACAAAATACAAGGTGTTGAATGATGCACCAAAGGTGTTAAACTTTTAGTGGTTTAATGACCATAACTTGAATGGCATAAATGTTAACAACCGAATAAAAACACTAACCCCCCCCCCCCCACACACACACACATTTTTCAGGAAAACTGTTGTCTTATACGACACCATTTCTGAAAATCTACGAAAAGGTTTGAACTTTGTACTATTTTTCCAAGGAGCTGTATACGTTTGGTCTCTGTATTATTATGTTTCAACTTTGGTTCTAGATGTCAAGTATTGAACAAAATAACCCTCCATGCACGGTCCATCGCAAATTCCGAAATAACCATTCACGGATTTATCTACATCACCTCTCCAAGCTTTTAAAATACTTGCTGAACAGAATATGCGGAACAAAAATTGTCTAATCTTATTTACATTTTCTTTTGAAGTCATGTATAATTTCAAATCTAAGTATTGATGATAACTTTAAATTCTCACATCAATAATCAGGCACCAACAATGTTTGCCTTATCTAATAAAATGTAATTTTGGAAAAATGACAAGACTTTTCCAAATACATCCCCCGAACTTTGATATTTATTGGGTAAAATTGTTAAATTCTAAAACAGTATTGGTAATAAAATTTTCTTACCAGATATGGTAGGTAACATCACCCAAATAATATGCATGTTACCTTTTTTACACATTATTGAGTGAACTTTTTCTCATCCTCCTTCAGAGTGTTGAACGTAAATGCATATTTTAGTTGTGTTCTTATTATTATTGTGTCATTATATATTCTGCTATTTAAATTAGCATGTCTGTAAAAGCTCTCCCTTTGAAAATATAATTTAGCTTAAATGTACCTTTCAAGTTTTGATCTCTTATCATTCCCTCAAGGTATGCGATATAGAAATTATGAAATGTCAAAGTTAGATATCATGGAAACAATAGCGATCAGTAGACAAAAACATGTATGGAATATAATCATCCCCTCTGGCGTTCCATACATGAGTCACCGGTTCAATTTGCAACCATTGTTTGGGCGTTCCATACCCGGCTTACTACAACAAATCTAATCAATTCATTACGACGATTTACTCAGTAATTCGCTCGTTAGTAATGATACAATACTTCCTTGGACGGAATCAAACCGCTGGGCAGTACTAATTTCAAATATCATCTTCATATATAGGAATTCATTCATAAAACGTAGCAGCTGCCTCGGAGTAGGAATTGTTCCTTTTATTAAAAAGGGGAATGTCCTAGCGAAAGACCTTCTATCAAGACCATCCAATCAATTTGGTTATTCACCTACCCCCATCCCCTCTTCTCGTTTCTTCATTCTTTTGTTTGAATGAGCCGTAAGCAAGATTGCATTTTACAAATAAATATCAATGAAAATATTATTCTGGCGTCTTTCAGAATCAGGTTTTGACCCAATATAAATCCAGACCTGGAAAAAAACAAAGGTCCTTGAGATCTGTGCGAATTTCATTATGAGAATCAGATATTATTGTGTTATTCATTCATTTTTGTTGTTTCTCTTCTCATTATATAAACAATGTGTTCAATGTATGTATATCGTTATTGCAGATATTTTTTTTTTAATGAGAAAACAGAGTTTGTATAAGTTTTTAGCTTGTTTTTGCCATCTTAGAAGAAATTGACCAATAAGGACACATCATCTTCAGTCTTGTTAAATTATTTCAAAATTAAAAAAAAAAAACAAAAAAACTAAGAGCAAAACAAATTGATATTTATTTTATGTTAATTTGGTGGGACATGAACGCATGTATTGTTTTATCGTATTAAATACCAATTTGTATCAATTCGGATGTAGTTATTTTAAAGTAAGACCTTTAGCGTCATGGGCGTCAGAGTTTGGCAGATATACCCGCGCTATATTTAAGTACTCATATTATTATTATCATTGTTCCTCAAGTGAATAAAGAATTTTACCCATATTAGCGTTGAGAAAAAAGAACAATTTAGATATGAAATCAGACCATAGCAATCATACTAAACCATGCAGACAATCATTGTCATGATAATAATCAATGTAATCCTAATAATGAAATAATTTGTGTTTTTGTCCATGTACATTTTCAATATTATGAAGTATGCTTGTATAACACCGTTGCGAATCATCAAATACAGCGGCCCAACAATCATATTTACATACCTGTTAAAGACATAGCCCGAATCAATTCTATTTCCATACCCAAAATATTTATGCAGGCATACAAACGGATCAAATTTAGAGCACAAATTATGTTCCGGCTATCTATCTAATCTGCAAATCCCATCTCAATGAGCTAATGATGTATTCATATCGCACGTTTCTTGACAATCTTAAGATGTCATCTTGTAAAAGTGGGAAACTAAACACGATAATAGCTGCCAGCCTGCTCAGCGGACCGTTGAAAACAGATCCCCGCCGACGGACACGGGGGACCGAGGGGCTGTGGTTGCGAGTGATGACTCGCGCGCATCATTTTGACATCGTAGGCGGGGGAAATTGAGCGTGTAACTTGAAAGAGATTTGACGCTCTAGTGATACGCCACCTGCAGCGGTTTTGTCTGATATGTTCATTATTAATAACGGCAGCTATTAATATAGATATCACACGAATGTAACTGTTTAGATTTGTGTCTGTTGATTGCTTTCCCTCACGTGTTGATTTTTTTTTGTCAAAATGGCCACACGCTTAATTTGTATGTGAAGAATATTCGAGTTTGGTTATAAAAGTATCTTTTATTTGTTCTTTCTTTAATTCATTGAGAAATGACCCTTAGGGTTTTTTTTGCAACATATTAATTCTATTTTGTTCTGTTTAGACAATCATAAATTTGGGAGTCTTTTGCACGCACCTAAGCGGTTATCGTGAATGTATGCTTAAAATGCAAGTCAAACGAATCCTTAAAATTAGAGGAATAAGAGGGGTGAAAGTATTCGTCACATCGAATTACCTAGATGATTCAATTCGTATTTATGTAAGTGATAACAATGAATTGATTCTCTATTTGATAGACGGCTAAAGAAATGAAAGACTAAATAAATAGTAAACAAACAGACGGAATGAATACAATCAATGACTATTTTACGACGAGAATGCGAAATGTCAACAAGGGCATGAAGAAATTGCTAACATGAATGTCGCAAATATTTTCAAAGAAAGAAGAAAAAAAAGCAAGAAAATAATTTGGTCCCATTTTTGAGAGTCGATTATAGTAGTCTATGTCTTCAGAACGTTCGTATTGAATTTTCTGGATAATAAACCAAAACACGACTAAAGAAATTTCGTGTGCAGATTCGAAGTTGATCAGAAATACGCGCAGCCCTGAGTGACCCGAATAACCTACAAGAGGAAGGGGCGGGAGGCATTATGTGCTTTAAGTTAATTGATTTGTATGCCTCTTATTGAAAAAAAAATATGGATTCAAGGTTCATTACAAATATTTTTTAGTTCCTGATCCTTTTCAAGGATCAAAACCTTTATTTGGAATGTGATCTATAGCTTAGTTTTGACAATGACTCTGATTAGTGTTTTAGAAATAACTCTCATTATTTTTAATTGCTTTGATTTTAATTACCTGAACTCTAGATTCCGTGAGCCCGACTCTCATAGCTATCTCTTCCCTCATGAAGATATCTGGATAGTGCGTCTTAGCGAAGTTTCTCTCCAGCTCGTTCAGCTGGGCTGGCGTGAATCGAGTGCGATGTCGTTTCTGTTTGACCGGCTTATCGTCATCGTTCCCGCTGCCCGAAGACCCGACGGAGTGAGCGACACCGTCCCCGACCATGCCGCCGTTCCCGGCACCGCCACCGCCTCCATTACCACCACCGCCACCACCGAGGCCGTTGCCTTCGCTGCCGTGAGTGCCTCCGCCGCCCGCCGTGACTGGCGGCGTGGAGCCGTCCGGTGCTCCGCTGGTCCCGTAGGATACTTTCTCACTGTGTTGGCTAATCATAGTGCCATCGTCATCTGAAAAGAAAATAAGGTTGAAATCATAGCTTTTTCTTCTAGCCAATTTCATACACACAAAATGACACATTTTGGAGGATCTCGGTAGATTCTGCTCGAAATTTATAGTGTTTTGAGAATGATAAAAATTTACTGAAAAAAAAACCCAAATTATATTTCAGTGGAGAACTACATAAGCATCAAATAAATACACAGTCAAATTATCAATTGAATTATTTTGGTGTTGGGTAGATAAAGCACTGTCAATCAGTGTTTATTCATGTTGGGACACAGTCATTAATTTGATTTTTTGTTTTGGACATTCTTTTTCAATGTGACAATGAGGACAGTACCTTTGTTATCAATGACAAATATTCACATGATAATCTGTTAAGATATTATAATTTGAATCGTGATTCTTTTGTAAAAAGTATATTATTCAAGGATAAAAAAAGGTGCGTTTGAAATACACAAATGCATTGTGATCAAATGAATCGTGACATCATTTTGAACAGCACGAGAGCAGCAATAATACGCAAGTTCTGCTATACTTAAGATTGAAATAGAATATCTTTTCGTGTTCTGTTACTCCACTTGATCTTAAGCCAGTCCATAATAGTGGAATTATCAGTCACTTATAAAGGTGAATTCAGCCATGATCATTTGTTTAATACATAGATTAACCTTAAACAGCAAATTAACGAGCATAATGACGTCATAAGAATCCCACAATTCCCTGAATCACTAGCCAAGTGGGCTAAGCAAGATTTTTCCATTTCAAATTACAGTGATAAACAATGCTGGATGAATAAATGGTTCAATACTAAATAAATCGAATTCAACCAGAAATCTGCTTTTTCTCCAGTTCGCTTTTGTTTTTTGACCATTATGAGGTTTAGTAAATTGGCGAGAGTACTCAATCAGGTTTTGGCAAGTCGGATATAAGAAATTGCCATCTCAATGCAACTTTTAGATTCATAGAATAGGTCGAATCGGTCAGCACCAAATGGTTATTTGATTTTAGATACGAGATAATGTAAAAGAATGCTATGTAGACTAAATCTAGGGAAATGGAACAGATAGGCAGATAGGGAGGAGGGGGTGAAGGAAATGAACAAATAGAGAGAGAGGGGGGGGGGGGGTGTGGTGGTGGCGATGAAGAGAGGAGGAGCATGAAGAGCGAGGCAGGAGGATGCAGGAAGTAAGTAATTTTTTTAGAGAAAATTAGATCAATGATAAGAAGATGAAGACAATAAAGGAGTAGAGAATAAAGGAGAAATACTATTAGATAGAAGAACAGTAGAATAAAAGAAATACGGGAAGAGGAATAACCAAAAAAAAGCGGAAGAAGAAGAATAAGAAGAGTAAACAGAAAAACTGAAACAGAAAGAGAGGAAGAAAGAAGAAGAACAGCAACAACAAATAGAAGAAAAAGAAGAAGAAGAAAGAAGACGAAGAAGAAGAAAAAGAAAAAGAAGAAGAAGAGTAACAAGAGAAAGAGAGAAAAAGAAAAATTATAAGAATGAGGCAGGAGAATAAGAATCCGAAAGAGAAGAAGAAGAGGAGAAAGACGACGAAGAAGAAAGAAGAAGAGGAAGAAGTAGTAAAAGAATAAGGTAAAGGAGAGGAGGAATTAGGGAAGAAAATGAAGGACAAAAAGTCTTCTCTTAAGAAAAGTTAGCAGTTGTGAGGAAGAAAATTTAAATGTCTTGTGAGTGCAATTAACAATACTATAAATGTTGCAAAACACTGCATGCGAAATTCGTGAAACGTCTTGCTAAAAGTGTCTAATGATATTTCAAAAAGTATCTTATCTGTTTATGGTTTAACATTACATTTGTGTATAGTTTGTATTTAATTTTCCGTGAAAATAAAGTTATGAAAAATTGTATATGCAGCAGTCTAGAATGGCAATGCGTTGAATTCCACGATTCATTTGAATTGATCATTTGAATTGAAACTAAACTGTCCTCAACAAAACTTAGAGTCACGTTATAAACAATATTTCTGGTAAACAGCCCTTTTCACATATCAATAACTTGATATAAGATGCATTTATTCACAGAATCAGTCTGAGTCGAGAAGAAAAGAGAAAGTCGACATAAAAGAAGACCTTTTCGAAATAAACCAGAAGCGTGTGGTTGCGAAGGGGACGCCAATCATATCAAATCAGGTTTAAATCAACAGTCCGAATATCCGATCAATCGGGATAAATTATTCATGGCGGATGCAAATTATATTAGGGAGCTTTCCCTCTACTTCTCTCTCTCCAACACACGACATCTACCCGCTTACAGAGACAGAGGGATTAGCCATCGGTAAAATATATTTTTACATTGTGAGGAATTTATGGAAATTTGTGTTAAAATTTTATGTGAATTTGGTTATAAGAAATGCGTGATTTAAATGACTTATTACTGGTATTATTTTTTCCTGTACACTAATTGTACTGTAGCAATGAGCGATGGCACTTCAACAAGGTAAAATTTGTTATCAAAGGCCTTTAGTTTGATATACTTTTTCTTGAGATTTCAACAATACATTTAAATTCAGTACGCAGTTGAAGTCATTTTAGACACGATTTGATTTTTTTTTTTTTTTTTTTTTTTTTTTTTTTTACTGTAAACCTAAGTTAGATATTGGCATACATTATGTAAACAACATTTGTCACACCATTTAAAAGACAATTAGATTATTCATTGTACTTGGGGAAAATAATACTTTCATTGATTATGTTACATGAATTGTTTCTCCTGCAGTAAATGAAATTTTGCTTTAGTTGCGTCGTTTCTTTATAAATCAAGATAAGATGTGTAAGAGTAAAGTACATTTATCCTGCTCATTTCCAATTAAATGAATATTATTATGAAACTCAAATGTCCTAAATACATGAAATACTATATGCATTCTATTGTTGAAGAAGCATGATACAAAACTAGGAAATATATTACATAACTCTGAATCTGCTAAAATGTATCTCATACAAAGTAAATACTCACTAAAATGTCTCGACTCATGATATACAGAACAAACAATACTATATAACAATAATGATTTGTCGGCATCAGTCGTTAATTAAGACTGCAATTAAGATTATTCTCCAAATGGAGCATTTGAGTATGTGAGACTACGGTGTGTGTACACTGTCCTTCTCTACTGTATGCTTGCTTTTGATTAATGCAAGCAATGCATTAATATACGAAACGAAAATAATTGGGGCTCTTTCATTAAGATGTTTTCTCTGCTTGAAAAGACTGCAATAATTGATTGGCAATTTGTTTAGGTGCCGTGTAAACGATTTATTATAATTGGCTCTTAAGAGGACTAGATACATCACTACAACGATGATTCAGTGGTTAAATGTATCTGAAAAAATGATGGTAAATCAATAAAGACGCGGCTTAAAGGAAAAATGACAGTCTTAGATAAGGGTAAATAGTAACAAATTAATGGTATGGTCAAAACTAGAGATTTGATAGATGGCAGCAGATGGGTAATAAACCACTGTTGGTTATTTATTTTTCAATAGCTTGTGTAAACTTGGTAAAACATAACAATTGTTATTGAAAGGTAGAATATACTATATAGTAAGAATCACTTTGTTGTAGAAACTTTATCATAATTCTAAAATACACCATTGACCTCAAATTTGTTGTGATAATTCCAAACTAAAACAGTAAACCATAATTTCACTTGATTGCTATTCACCTATAGCAGCGACCGAACAAGTGTCTAACTCGAAGAGACACACGCACATAGACGGGTTTATTAATACCGTAGATGCAAATTTCATGCACTCTTTTATACATAAAGGTAGTTCTTTACACACATGGAGCTTGCCGTAGGCTTTCATGACATAGCAACAAGGGATGTATACAGACTGGATCCAAGTGTTATAGTATAGGCTTAAGAAATATTACATAACTACATTCGTTGGAAGGAAATGTGCATAATGATTAATATGTTAGTTAACATGGTTAACCGGCCTATTAGAGCTTGAGATCTGTATATTGTTAAAGGACTGGTAATCTCATTTGGTTAAGAGAAAGTATTACCTCCTAAATACACCCAATATCTTTACAAAATCTATGTCTTTATATTTGTATTATTTTAAGCGGTGGTCATGTCAGACGAAAGACTAGTATGGTATATATAACCAATATCCATTAAAATCTAGCTGCTTTTAATTTAAAAATAGTAATCACAAATTCTATTTGAAATGTTTAGACTTTTCTTAACTTCAGTAATTAAAAGAAATCGATTAGGAATGGAGTACTTTTAAAGTAATCTCCCGCATCATTGAATGCCTTTCATATTGCTGTTGAGATGTTAGAATATTACATGACATGATAACCTGGAAAAATATAAATAACAGAATAAATTTGTAATTCGTGATGAGACGGCTTCTTACTGCTTAATTAAGTAGTATTATGGTCTCAGTATATGATTTTTTTTTCGTCTTATGATTAATTTCTTTACCCCATACAAGTCAAACGAGTTTTATATGGTACCTTTGAATCAACTCGCTAATTAGATTCCTAGGTTATAGGATTATCAATCAGGCATCATATGATTTAGCCAATGTTGATTACAAATGCAGACAGTGTTGTTACAGTTTTAATGTTTTCTTGAACATGCTGACAAAAACAAATAATATCATTTCTGCATTGATGTCAACATACTCTTAACGAATAATAATTCTACTTGTATTTCAGAAATGGTTTACAGAATAATATAGATTGATTGATTCTTCAATCAATTGAATGATTGATCAACTGATTGATTAATTTAAATGTATCTTTCCTTAAAATGAAATGCCCATGGCAGCTGTACAAGGACGCATTCAAAGTATATATATAAAATGTAAAATGCATTTTCTAAATCCGTATTATTTGTGTAATAATATTCACGATGCAGTCTTAGATAATACAATAAAAACACATGGATGAGCTGGTTTAACAATTGAACAATGAGGAACAAATTTTTGAAAAACATGTAATTTCAAATTAAGAATGATTCTATTTGAGCATTGTACGAAATTGGTGATGTTACATGTGTAAAGTTAAATACACAAAGATCATTGTGAAGACAGACCCATCAGGAATAAAATATGATCAAAACAGAGGAAAAAGCATAATGACGTCTGATTTGGCTCATGTTTAATGTTTATGGAATTGATTCCACCGTTAAGTATGCATGAGAGTTTTGTAATCTAAATTCTAAGAACAAATAAACATGAAAGTACTCAACTATTCAATATAGACCTAAACAAAAGGCGGTATATTATATACTAGTAATTATGTACACTCGAAATGAGGGAGAAAGAAGGCGATGCAAAAGAAGGAGGAGACAAATGAGGTTAAGAAAAGTGAGAAATAAAGAAAAATAAAAAATAAAAAGAGGTAGAAGGGGAAGAGGAAGAAGGAGGAGGAGGAGGAGGAGGAGGAGGAGGAGGAGGAGGAGGAGGAGGAGGAGGAGGAGGAGGAGGAGGATGGATGGATGGAAGTAGTGCAAAAGATTTACAAAATATTTGTCGGACTAGTAAGGCACTCTTTGTGAGCTAATTCTTCACAATCAAGTTCTTTTCATGCCTCCTATTATCAGCTTATCATTACCTCTGAAAAGAACTTAAAAACAAAGATACACACTTGATCGGTCCTCTAACAACGTACAAATTAATAAACCTAGACATGTATCATTCTATAAAAAGATGTAATCTAAATTTGAACTTAAAATTACAATACAAATACAATATAATTCATTACCATTTAGACTGTATCTATTTGTAAAATTATTTGAGTTATGATGCCAACACAATGTCACCAACATAATAACAATAATAAGCAATGTGGAAAACAATTTACTCAAGGACAACGTGGATGCCTCACGAAATCCATCTCAATATGTAAAACCACTTCATACAGTATTTAAGCTGTATTTGGATGTTGTATTGAAGAGTGATAACTCTATGAGTTTCTTAGACTTTAAAGACGAAAATAAAGACACAAGTTGTCTCTGTCACTATAAATATTTGATACGGTTTGGGAATTAAACTTGGTATTTGCGATATGTAGTGAAATGAACGAACATAAAAATTATGTTGTCATGTAATATTCTAACATCTCAACAGCAATATGAAAGGCATTCAATGATGCGGGAGATTACTTAACAAGTAATGTATTCTTAATCGATTTCTTTAAGTTATTGAACCTTATAATACTCACTTCTGACTGCTGAAGATGCAATCATCTTGCTGGTATTATCCATTCCTCCAGCCCCAGCATGGCCGGAGACAAGTAGAGCCTCAGTAGATAGCTCCATGGAGGGCACATGGGCTAAGGTTCTCTCCATCCTATCAAAGATACCCGGAGACAAGTCCTGCGGAAGATGGCCCGGCGGAGCAGGAGGGTACCGTGCTACAAACGCCACCTTTAACAATTATCCTTTCCGTCGCCGCAGCGCAGTAAAAAATGTTTCAAGAGGATCGCCCCACCATCACACAATCAGTAGAAAATACGTCGAACCCCCACTGCCTTCAGACACTAGCCGACGTATGTCAATGTTTCTCTCTCTTGCAGGAGGAGGATGATTTTAAGGGTGTCGGAATGAATCGAATCACGTGTATATTAGATCTAGTATTGATGGAGGAGGATGAGGATGAGGGGAGTCTAGTTGGTGATGCCCATGAGGTTTTGTTGGTTCGACTAACGATACCCCACGACAGTAGCGCGCTGTTATACTGCAGCGGTACAGGTGGTTTGTGTGGCGCCGCGCGAATTATCGCTCGCGCTGATTGGATGAATGCGTGCAGGCCAGCGAGCGACTGGACGGGCTACGTCACTATCGGATTGACCAATAGCGTGCCTCGAATCGTGAGAGCTCGAGCTCGAACAAAAAATTTAGCGAACAATGGGGAAAAGAAAGAGTATGTGGAGAAGGGGAGAGAAAGTTTAACAATACACAATATATAGAGTGGTGGAATAGGCAAATGCGTTAATGTGCGGTTTATTTTACCACAATATCACGACAATACTTGAAACTTTGATTTTTCTTTACATTTGAATTGAACTTGTGAACTGATACCGCAACGTTAATGATGTATTTGGTTTAAGCATAATAAAAGTAAATGAACTCGCTGGCACGTGCAGTTTGATTGAATAAGAGTGATAAAGAATTTGGGGGTTTTAACCAATAGTTGTAATATTATTGTTCCAATAGACGTACTACTCGTGTTTATCCAATCTCTCTTTTTGTTTATCCTTCTACCTTTTCAAAAATCTAGTAAAATCTACATATTAAAATGATATCTTAATTAATGTATATATAACATAAATAAGAACACTTATTGGCCAGAACATGCATGATATTATAAAACAAATAAATACTAGTTAGAATAATTAATTTTAATACTGTATACAAATTCTGAAAAAAGAAGACTTTTCATGCAGTAAAAAGAAGACCAAATCACTCAACCTTTTCAAGAAACATCTCAAAACCCATCTTTATAATTCCTAATGTAGCTGAATCTATATATTTTTAAGCAGCGCTTCATATCCTCTGGAAAGAGCGCTATATAAATTCAATTATTATTATTTATTATGAGTAATATTGCAAAACAAAGAATATCAAGATGAACATGATTCGAAAAACATGTTTGAAAGTCACACACTCCTATTTTTCATTTCCCGTTGTCTATCTATGCCAAATAAATGTCCTAAGCGTATTGCATTGTGACCATTAACACTGAAACCGAACTTTGAAGTGGTCTAAAGCAATTACAGTCCATATACCAAGAAATTAAAATGCAATTTTGCACTTTTTAGATTGCTGCCACTGGTACAATAGCAGATAGAATGATTGCTTGATTTTATTTCCGATATAACAAGAACAAAATATTACAATGTAATGCATATATATGTATACAACAAGAAAAATAACATAAGAGAAATAAATGATATTAAAATCGAGTGAATTTCCCCATTCAGAGCCATTATAAAAATGGTTCTGTTCTTCCATGGGCTCCATTTAGAAATATTTTACGGTGGAGAAATGCGCCTTAAGGGTGGAGATATTCACCCCTATCTGCCCATAGGGTGCTGGTATCGTACTATAGCGGCTGCACCCCTAGGGAAATTGCACCCTAGCTTCGTTTTGTGTAAGATGCTAATTGCTTAAGACATAACAACAGAAAACAATGTTGTATGATGATCGGCGCTGTAGTGCAGTTTTGTTGTCAAATAAGGAACAATTTTAGTGACATTAACAAAAACATGACAATAAAGCACTTGAAATGTTTTTGTATGTTATTTTAGAAATTCGTAACCTCTCTTGATAATCATGATAATGATGATGATGATGATGATGATGATGTTAATAATAATAATACTAATAATGAAAATGATAATAATGATAATAATGATGATTATAAGAGTAATAATAATAACAATAACAATATTAATAATAATGGTAATGGTAATAATATTAATGATAATAATGATAATGATGATAATGATAATACTGATAGTAATAATGGTCATAATAATAATAATGATGATAATGATAATAGTAATGATAATAATAATACTTCAAGGGTAGCCGATTCAATTTGTTTTCCCCTCGCGCAAAGCACCGTACAAAAATTGTTGTTGTGCGCAAATGAAGTCTCACATTTTTCTTGACTTTCTTTTCCAACCAAGAGTTATCTCAAACAGGTAATAATAATAATTTTTGTGTTATTTGTCAAATCTTCTACCATGCACCAAAAAAAAAAGGTGCACAAATGGTGCAATTAAACCTTCGCAAGAAAGTCAATCTGCGACAGAACTCGGAAACGTGCAATATAATACCCTTTTGATTTCGCAGCTAGGGCACACAAGGACACAACCGGTCATGTGTGGCTCAGTGGTAGAGCGTCTGCCCCATGAACGGAAGGTCGTGGGTTCGATCCCCGGCCGGGTCATACCAAAGACCTATAAAAATGGGACTATCTGCCTTCTTGCCAGGCGCTCGGCATTAAAGAAATGAGAAGGGTAATAATAAATATATGTTATGCAGGGCCCGCTGAAAAAGCAGCTAACTTACAGCTGAATGTGGCTACCCTGGATAAATAAGACATTATTATTATTTATTTATAAGTACACCGAGAAGGCATTTAGTTGACCTATAATGCCAGCGTACGGAGTGCAAAAACGTAGAATCCAACGTTAGTCAAACAAGTTCCCTGAGCGTATTCTAAATATTATGTATGCTGGGGATGTGGTAGCTGAAATAAAGTTAATTATGTGACTTAGTCTCAAGAGACCATTATGCATCGCATAAACATCTTGAAGCCATATACTGTCATATTAAATCATGATAAATATCTTAATTAGGCCGGACAGACAAAAGAAAGATGCAAAATAGTCATATCTCTGTTTAGCTAGACGTGATATTATTACATAAGTAAAAATGATGAATACAATTATTGATTGAAAAATATTATTCATTAAGTCCACGGCAATTGTACAAGTTTGGCCTTTATTAGGAATGAAAAGGGGTCAAACAATATTTTTCCGTGATAAACGAAGAATCCATAATAAACTATTAGAAATGATGAAAGAATTAATAGTTTACTCCATTTTACTTCATTAAAATATGTAAAAGCCTACACTAACCCGTACAGTTTGCTGCCTGGATATACATTCATAAACTAAAGGGGTAAACGTTTACCTATAGCACTGGGCACCCTACTGTCGCTAGACAACTATTCGTTAAAATATGCCCAGCTTATGGTCAAATTTTAAAATTCCACCAGAGGTTTTACATATTTAACCACAATATGTTGTGCGGTACGGTGTCTCATGTTGAGCAAATTTTACCCAACATTATAAGAGTGTCCCAATGTACGAATAGGGGCATACGTTGACACAGGCGCGATCTACAGACAGTTTTAGCTTAGGATGGTACCAATTTTTCTCCTGACATTTCTTCGTGTAAATTTATAACTGGAGCTGATGTAATTTTAAGATGCATATATATTCTTACCTGACACCACTTTTTTAACAACTGAACCCTTCCGATTTTCCTGTCAGCATATCAAAGACAAAATGATGACACCGGTCATTATGAAGAACTTTCCTGTCCGTTTTGTAATTTGAATGGAATATGAAAAAAAAAAAAAATAAATATGCTCCTTTATATGAATGCCCTCTATTTTAACTTTCTCTCTCATCCCCACCCCTCTAAAAATGTTAGAAATCCCGGTTTAGATTTAAAAGTATTAGAACGGAATCTTGGATATCCTTTTAGGCGTTTTTTTTTACATTAAAGGGGAACTACACTCAGAGATTAAATTGCTATCATTAAATGAAGAAAAATAAGATGAACGGACTGTGAAAATTTGAGCAAAGTCGGATAATCCAATCAAAAGTTATGAATTTTCAAAGTTTTGATTTACACCCCTCATGGGCTCCTTAAATTGGCAAACGCACAGGCACAAAATGGCTGCCAACATGGAGAACTCTCCATTCGCTTTGTA
>BQKZ01001022.1:102674-114381 GCA_036244855.1 Temnopleurus reevesii
AATTAGAGAAATGAGAAAATAGGAGGATTAAGGAGAAGGGTCTGTAACTTTACAAGTTATAAGGATGGTATGAGAAGAGGACAGGAAGGAGTGAAGATAGAGGGCAGGCGCAGCTCCACAGGATGTTTGGCAAAACGGCGGAAAGGTGTTCAGAATAATGTATGGTATGACTTCTCTGGATGTTTTCCGGAAAGAGTAAGGATTCCTATCTTATATATATAGAAATCTCCCAACAAAGTTCGTATGCCCACACAATCCACCAAAGGTGAGCGGGTTTTCTGCTCTAAAATTATCCCCATTCTGTTCTTCCTGTATCCGGTAAGGATCTTCAAGTGTTTTTCAAATGTTCACCGGATGTTCTTCGGCTGAATAAGATATTAAAAAAGGGTTTATTAAGCACGGTTAATTGTTCTATACTTGTTCCATATTTATATCAAGTTTCATATCATATTTAATTACAATAAACAGCTACTTTGGATATTCTCGGGTTTTTTTAGAACCATTAAAGCCCCAGTCACATAGGACCCCGGAAGCAACACGAGGCAGTTCTGAGGCAGTTAATTGTGAATTAACAAAGGGTCGGGGTGAATCGTGTTGCTTCCGGGGTCCTATGTGACTGGGGCTTAAGATTCTTGAGCATACGGATAACTTTTGGGGAACCCTTCCTATCGAGGGTTCTGATTTGCACTGTATTGTTTAATATTTGAAAATTTTGATATGGAGATCTTTGAAGTATATTATTTTTGTTTCCTTTTGCAGTTAAAGCCCCGGTCACATAGGACCCCGGAAGTAACACGATTCACCGACTCGTTGTTCTGAGGCAGTTAACTCTGAATTAACAAAGAGTCGGGGTGAATCGTGTTGCCTCCGGGGTCCTATGTGACCAGGGCTTAACACAGTGCTGTGCATGGATTTCGTTGTCTTATCAATCGTTCTGCATTGTTATTTTTTTATTCTCATAAGAAGGAAAACTTTGATAGGCGTGTAAAAAAAGACGATTATTATTAAATCGTGTTTCAAAATTAACGTCGATTTCGGGGATTAATTGAATTCAGATTAAAATGACTGAGGATGAATTAGAAAGCTTGTTAAGACAATTGAAATATTGTTAAACTATATTAAACTATATGGTGCTTAACAGGACTAATTTAAACGTATTCATTTAGCTTGCAACACACTAAGGGACCACAAACAAACAATATTAACTGACGGGTTTGCAGACTCAATTTGTGATTTTGATTTGCTCTTCACTTTATCATTATCTTCACTTTGTCATTACATATTTTGGTTCAATTTATTTGGGTTTTTTTTTCAGTAAAGATCTTGTCTGCGTTTTAATGATAAATCGAAGAAAGGATGTTGTATTTAGCTCAAGGAATACAAACTTGTCCGTCATGTCTTCAAAATAGAAAATCTAAAAAATATCACTGCTATTGTCGACTGCTGAATATTGGTGGTTCATGTACAAAGACAGTAAAAACAGCAAAGCTCGGCAATCACCGAGTTAAGGTCCGCTTCCATTAACATCGGACTTGGGCACCGTTTCTGCAAATAAAACCCAAGCCCTAAAACTGCCTGAAAAATCCGAATTCTGATTACCCATCTAATTGAAACTTGATGAGTCATTTTGGGTTCTCTGCACCAAAAGTACATTAGGCTTGTACCTGACATTGATGCATAAACAAAGAAAAGATACCAAAAGAGCGCATCCCTTTCCACCATTCACGCATCAGTAACTACGCGAGTCATTAATTACCGACAACATTCTTGCATTTATACCCTTTCTAACTGCACGTGTGCCAAGCAGTTATAAATTACAAAATTCAAAAGAGCATGATTTATATTAGTCGACACTTAACAAGTATTGTGGAACGTGTCGAAATAGTTCTCAAATGGAACGTGAGCTTTTATCAGAGCATTAATTAAACACGCGATATACACGGTCCTTCATTTTTCAAATTTGAGCTGCTTCGTCAACCGTGACAACGGGATTTAAATATTTTACAATACTTCAGAAGATCTAGTCAGTTTGAAGGTTTCCTCCAAAAATATCCCATTGACATTTATTTGATATTCAGGGTAAAATGGGCATTGTTATTTTGTTTATGTTTGTAAAAGTGGCTAATGAGTAATGTTTTCGGGTTTCTTTGGCAAGGAAGCATAAATTCTTTTAATGATGTCGGGTTTGAATAATGTAAAGAATAAGTATTCAAAAACAAAGTAACATCAACGTTTGAAAGTTGAATAACACATATTTTACAGATTTTTGAAAACTGAATATCAGGAAGCATATACACTCATAATCATCAAAATAATTGAAATTTCTTGTTAATAATCATGATACACATGAACTATTTTGATCAAAAATTGCAAGAATTCGCGCTTATCCCTGTCTATATATTACTTAAATGGAAGATACACAAAATTAAGAATATTAAGATGATAATATTCATTTTGTATGCAACTGAAAGTTGGTTGTGTCAAGAAGTAGTTCGAGTCGTCTTCTATATAATCGCCTTTGTTGCATCAGCCATTGAAAGGGTTCAATTTCCTCTCCATCGAAAACAACAATGTTTAGAAATGCCATTTACATAATGGCAGAGAGGAAACGGAATATGGGGGGAGAAGTACAGAAGGAAAAGATAGAAATATAATCCATTCTTATTTTAACGACTTTTCCCCCGACCACTGTCAAATTAGATCTTAGAGCGGGCATCTCTTCGAGCTCATTTCGGGAGGATAATTGAAAAGATCTTTGCATCAAGACTTAGACAAATCTTTCGAATTGAGGAGTAGATTAAGCAAAGGAATCATCTTTTGAACTTTCTTTCCACTCTATTTTTCATTGAAGATCATTTTATTATTATTTTCGGTTTTTTGAGAAGATTTTCTGACTGAATCGCCTCAGGCGGAATAGTTCTTATCTGGTGGACTATGGGTGTATGAGAGGGAGAGAAGGAGTGTCCTGTATAATGGTATCCACGTTCAGATGTAGCTCTTCTCATCTACTTTCAATGATATCGGATGAGGGGGGAAGAAGTCTGGGTGGTATAACGACATCGATCTGCATTCCCACCCACGGCACGGGGCAGCGATGAAGAGAATAATAGAAACGGTTATTCGTGAGGTTACATAAAGGGGAGGGATGGGAGATGACATGGGATGATATAAGGAAAGATAACTATCATGATCGAGAAAGAAACAGTGGTTTTCTTTGTTGCGCGTGTCCCCACGGGCAACCATCATCATTCCACCTTGCTTTAACAATAAGCACACGTGGCGGAGCAAAGTTAAGCTGGAAGCCGTATCTTCTCAATCGGCGTTTAGCGCTCAGCCACGCGAGCGATGCGAATCAGAAAGCGTGTCCATGTATCTATTCTCTCCTTAAATAGCAATAGAAAGGGAGATGGAGAGGGGGAGGGGAGGAAAACAAAAATTGGCTTCTAACTGCGAATTTTCACGGCGTCGCCGCTTTAAGCTGACACGAGAAAGCTAAACCTCAACGATTATACCCGCCACCGCCCGGCGGAGGAGAGAAAAGAACCCCGACATGCTCGGGCGCACGACTATGCCAACTCACCTGTCAAAATCGGCACGCGTGCATATTTGCTCGTCCGAAGCCACAACAAAAGATTTGCTACACTTTAAATCACCATTAATAAGGTCGGGAGAAGGGGCACAATGAACGGGGAGTGAGAGAAGGGAGAGAATAAAAATACACCAGCGTCGATTTTAATTAAGGGTCTTGTGTACTATTTTGTTTGAAGTTACTCATGGGTTGCATGAACACTGATGCAAGAAGATATCTCCTCAAATTATCATTCCCAGCCCCCCCTATTTGTTTTAAACAATTAAATTGGACCCTGATGCAAGCATGTACAGTATTACACATACAATGTATTCAAACAAACTTTGAAATGCAATATGATTTACGTTTTTCGAACTTTTTAGTAGTTATCCTTTTTCTATTTTCATCTAAAGGCAACAAATTAATTGTACATGTTTTTTACATTGTAAATACCATTATCGTATTTGAATTTATTATGATTGCTTACATAAATTAAGTCTGAACTGAACTTAACTGTAAATGTCACATGAGCGATGTCTACACCCCTTGAAAGCATGACAATATTTGTTACTTCTAGTTCAAAACAACGACAAAACAAGTACAAAACCATTGAAATTTTGTTGCGTTTAGCATAATAATCATTTTGTATTGGAATAAAATGTGAAAAGCGTATATGGTTGAATGTATTCTCTCTAAACCTTTGGCAAAACTGTTGTGATACATGTTTGCCCAACTTTTCTTAAAGTGTAAATTCTAGAATAGCTATTTTTAAATGCCGGCAGATAACTTTGAACATTGTTGAATAGAATGCACCATCTATACTTTTTTAATATCGGGTTTTATTCGGGTATTGTTATGGCATCGCTTTACATAAATCTTCAATAACTGTGTACGCTTCTCAGGTTTTTGGAGAAAATGGGTCCGACAGAAAATGTCAAACTCTTATTTTTTTTAACCAAAAATGTTAATCCTACAAAAAGATGGTATCTTGTAACTTGGTCATTCTTTATAATTCCTTAAGATTATCTATTCCTTTGACTAATATGACAAGGAAATCCTTTTAAAATGTATATATATCTTGATAAAATAAGGTTTTACTACATATTTTTTTGTTTTCAAATCAATTTCAAATTATTTTTAAAATGATCTACAAAACATCAAAGTTAATGTTTTGTCTTCTTTTATTCTTAAAATAAAACAGCTTCTCATCCAAGGAGATTATATGAGAGTTGTACCGTATTTCTTTTTAAGAAAATAGTGAAAATTAATTTCCTACGAGAATTGTTGTAACTCTACATATATTAACCTCCCTCATACGGAAGTCTATTAAAAGAAGATTGTAAATATAATATTCCATTCGATTTCCGCCTCTTTGTTTCGTTCACTTGCTATCAACAATATCTTCACTCATTAATTTTCAAAGAGCTGTATCATAATTATACATGGTCGTAATCAGTAGTGATAAAAAGTGCGTAGGATGCGAATGCACAATATCCGCACTCCTTCAGAACCGGAACAGAGACAACTCGTTAAATCGGAGGAAATGAAGACTTTTTCCTTTCTTCTTCTTCTTCTTCTTCTTCCTATTCTTCACTCTAAAAACTCAAATGTTGAATTAACATTTAAAAGGTTGGAGGAGTGACAACCTTTTCAGAATGGTAAAATAACATTTAAAAAATGTTGGATCCAACTGTTCAGGTGTTGGATCCAACATTTCTAATGCCTAAATTTACCATTTGTAAATGTTGTCACTCCTCCAACCTTTTGAAATGTTAATTTAACATTTGAGTTTTTAGCGTGTTCTTCTTCTTCTTCTTCATCTTCCTCCTCTTCTTCTTCTTCTTGTTCTTGTTCTTGTTCTTGTTCTTCTCGTTCTTCTCGTTCTTCTTTGTTTGTTTTTTGTCTGTTCTCTTTTTTTTTTGGGGGGGGGGGGGCGAGCTAGTTTAGAATAGCTACACCTCCTTCCCCCTGAAGAGCATATTGATAGCTTGATATATGCTGATACGCATTGACTTTGAATTCTGAAAAGAAAAATAAGACATTAAAGATCAGATCTCAGGGAAAAAATGATCGTCATCAAGAAAGCACATTTGATGTGTATGTCGCAATTTGCAACATCAACAACAAAAAATATGAGAATGATTTATGTATTTTGTGTTTGTCAAATATTACAAGAAGATTTGATAAGGATACACAAAAATTTATAAAAAGATAATTGTCACGACATATTCCGATGAAGATGTTGTCGCAATCATGAAAATGTCCACTAGATTCAAGATTCTAGATTCGTTTTTATTTCATTATTCCTCCAAAACAATTGATCGATACATCAAATAAGAGGATGATTTTAAACTTGGAAGTACAGATATGTCATTGAAAGAAAATAAATAAAACAACAGATGAAATTTGAACCAGCAGGAAGCGGTGCTTGTGAGACGCTGGTCCCTAGAAATAATCATTTGATTTAACATATTCATAAATAATGTAATTACCTTTAATAAAGAATAGGAGAAGAGGGAAAAAAGTAAGAAGTAACTGAGGTTGAGAGTTGGGGTGGCCGTATGATCTATAATCTATATGTAAATGAGAAAAGTCTAATCAATAAATAAATATATATATAATAACTTTGAAAAAAAACTTTATTGGGATTTAAAAGAAAGAGTAAACTCTGCAAGAAGAGAAGTTAAATAAAACAAATAATGCAATGGATAGTACACTGTTCTGTTTGTTTATGACATTGTATTTGCTAGGGAATATAACAGCTATACCGTTTCATCATGTACTTTGCGTGGGATGAATTTAAATAAAACACGGGTCGCGAAATCCTCACAAATTTGCGACGGTGCAATGTCGACTTTTGATGTTAAACTCACAGTACACAAATATAGGCAATATTACCCTCCGTAATTTCATCAGCATAGAGTAGCCGTCTAAATCCCTCCTATCTTTCTCTGGTTTTATATAAGCAGACCCTTTTCTAGGCTTCTCTCTCGAACTGTCGAATAATATGCCATCGGTGAGCTAATATTAACCCCGAACCGGTGTTTTATTCCTGGCGCGAAGCTTTAGGGCCGGGCTCGCTTCATCGCCATAAAGATACTGCATGCCGTTTAGCGGAGGTATTTTACCAGCTAAGCGGCAAATTTCAGAGCCCACTTTTCCCCCATCGGTAATTCTCATATATCTTTGTCCGTACATTATCTTCCAGCATGCCGTTTTCCACATTTTTTTCTTTTCTCTGAAACAAACACAGAGTATTACATCTCCGCTATGAAACAAGTATGTAAGTATGAGAACATCCATGCCAGAGTTGAAATAGTGAAAGGCCAAAAGTAGCCAGAACTTTTGTCACCCCTACAATGGCTGGCAGCTCATGCACTGAGGTGATTACGGCAGCAATGCATCAGTATAAATTCCTAAATTAAAGTGCGAATAAAGTAACACTTTACAACAAAATACTTTCCGGAAACCAGATTGCAAATTTAAAAAAAGACTAGTCTATATGGTACGGTGGTAGTTGTGTCATAAACATTGCTTTATGAATTATGTTCATTCTGCTTCCCAACGTCCCCTCTCGCTTTCTCTCTCTCTCTCTCTCTCTCTCTCTCTCTCTCTCTCTCTCTTTCTGTCTCCATCTCTCTCTGACACACACACATTTATACCCACACATACACACACACACACACACACACACATACAAACAAACAAACAAACATCTTGTACATGTTCAATATTACTTTGCTAAGTATGATCGTAATTTGGAATACCGTCTTGTCATTTTTGGCACTTTGCAAATGATAGAAAGTAAATGTACATTTTTTGACATTATAATTCGAGCAATAAATATTCGACTTTCGACTTGCCTGAAAATAGTGTAATAATACCATATTCAGAAATATAGTTTTAATTGAAAATTGTTATAGTCTAACTGAATATCACCATCTGCAATCACTTAACATCTACCGAAGATGTCTTTATTCAAGTCAATTTGAAGGAATTTGTGCTGTTAATCGGTTTAAGAGTCCCACTGCAAACATATCGAGAGCATGTACGTTCTCAATATTTTTCCATCTTTCATCCAAAAGTGGTGTAAACATTAAATTTACACCATTGTTTTCAAAATTCTGGCTTTGTTTTCCCACACTCTTTATTTTGCATCTTTCTATATCCATGGTGACCATTTTTGATTAATGCATTTTCATTGGATATTATCTTCTCGATGCGTTGACCCTCTCTTTCACCGGAAAAGCACAAAACAACGTGATGTAAATGAATAGTGATCAGCAAGCGAGCATCCGCGTATCTTTATCTCCATCCTTGAATTCGCTCGCATCATCATTATCAGTCTCGACCTGGCCCGCATCCTACAGCAGCGAGACAGATGAACACCCGTCAAGCGAAACGGACATTGCGAAGGCGAGCCCGAACTCGTACGCCGAACCTTCCCCGGTTCGGACACGGACTCGGGGAATGAAATGTGACATGGCAGGCAAAATGGGCAAGTTCGATCAGGACTCGGGAACAGGCGTGATCGCTTATATGGGAGTTAAATCTGACATTTTCATTACCAGTTGTACATCCCTCTTTAAATCCTGTCAACGTGAATATGATGCTTGATCAGGTTTACCTATCAATACTTGTGGCATATTTTTGCTCGCGTGACGTGTATCGTCAGTGTTGAGAAGTGCGAATCAACAGCCCCAACTCAATGCCAAAAATTCATTATAAATATTTTCGTTGAATCCTATGGTCCATATTCTGATGTCAGGTTTAACTTAAACTAAAGTTTAAATCTATAGTTTAAGTATGGGAAGCAAACAGAGGCTTGAATCTATAACAGTCTGTGTTTAATTTACCAGCACATTTGGCACTTATATTAAAACTTTCTTGGAATAAAAACTTAGATAGTTTTCTACATTTTTAGAGCATGGGAAAAAGAGAGCAGTTAATACAAGAATTATGCAGTTTAAGTAAAGTTTTGGCACTTTGGGCAACCCTTACTTAAACCACAGATTTAGACTCGAGTTTAAGTTAAACCTGATATCAGAATACGGGCCTATGTGTTTAAAAATACATTTCAATGCCTTTTCTTCAATTGAAATCTAAAATTACATTCATTAATTTTTCTTAAACTTCCATCCGGAGCACGGTTTATACATGGTTTCATTTGAGTTGATTGTGTTAAATACATATACATTTATAGTATACGCACCTATACATGTATAAATAAATCAGTACTAGTTATAGGCTTCTACCCTCATATAAGCTTTCTTTCTTATTTGAGGGTTAAACCCCATTACTAGAGGACTATGTCTTCACAAGCATTCTACTTCTACTAATTTCATTTTCATGACTTTTATAAATCTAGCAGTGGTTTCATCATTTTTATCTAGACGTATTTGAATGAATATGTATAATGTATTGTATTATGTAATTAATGTCATTATGCCATCTTCCATATCGTAGCCCCCCCCCCCTTCTCCCCCTCTCTCTCTCTCTCTCCCTCCCTCTCTCTCTCTCTCTCTCTCTCTCTCTCTCTCTCTCTCTTCCTTTTTCTCTCTATTTGTTCTCTCTCTATCTGTCTTCATATTTTTATTTTCAGACAAAAGCTCAAGGAANCAGGCTGTTAGTTCAATTCAAGCCAAGGAATAGACCTGCTTTAAAAAGGAGCCATGCTGCCCAACATATTTAGCTGTTTGAGTTTTGTTAGTGTTACCTGTAGAATTTTTGATATAGCATCAAATCGGTTCGTGCCATTTCACAGTCGGTAACAAACATTGTGAAATAAAACAAGTTTATATATACTGTCTAAAGCATCACTGTGTCCTGAGTATGTCTGTCATTTATTAAGTGTTTATTGAATGCATCATTAGCAATATTATTACAAGCGATAAAATCACTTCCTGAGAAAAAAGCGAGAATGTGGACACTTTAGACAGACCTTGATGATGATGATGATACATTGCTTGCTCAGTAAAAGCAGGGAGATGGGATTTGAAATCCTATTTCACTGGTCGAAGGGTGTTACGCAATAACTGCGCCAGCCCGTTGTTCTGTGAATCCTTCATTAATAATGGCAAAGAAGATCGATTTTAGATTGGATGGATGTCTATGAAAATACTCACCCCTCCCCTCCCCCTCCTCTCTCTCTCTCTATCTCTTCATCTTAGACACAAACGCACTCATATACACACTCATACACAAACACGCGCACATACTCTCATACATGCACATATACACACATATATACACAACACACACACACACACACACACACACACACACACACACACATACCCCCATACACACTTCCCAAACATACACGCACACACAACCGCACACAATTACTAACGTACGCAAACACACACACTCACTCGTGCACATACACACACACACACCTACACACCTAAAGACACATTTGGACATACACATATTCGCAGCACTTGCTCTTACATCCTAAACTCCTTCTATTTCGATCTGCCATTTGTTTTTCATTCTCTTTACCTTTTCCTTCTCTTTCTCCCCTCTATCTCTATTTCATAAACACATACACACAAACACCTATAACACACACCCACTTCCACACGCGCACGTACATACAGCACACACACACGCACACCAGCCATTCCCTCTCTTGCGATTTTCTATTTGTTTCTCATTCTTTTGACTAATTCCTTTCCTTTCTTTCCTCTACGTCTACACATATTCACACACACACGCACACACACACACATGCACATCCCCATTTGAATTTGGAATATTTTCCCCAAATTTTGCTTATAAATCATCATGGCTATGATTCAATGAAAAAAAGTTTCATGCATGTATTCAATAGCCGATTGGAAAAAAATTGATTACATTGCTCAGAATCATACTGTTTCCAATTAAATTGTAAATGAAACAGATATTTCTCTCTTTTTCATAATTGGAAATGATAAATCAGTATCGTAAAGAAATAGATTAAAACATATAATGTTCATTGTTTTACCTTATGCCAGTGAATTATGAATGAAAACGTCTGAAGATGACTGGGATCATCGTATTGTGTACAAACAAATATTGAAATACACATAGCAAACAGACAAAATTGTAATTTATATTTCTAATACTCCTGGATTTAATAAAGGAGCAGTTTTAATAAAATACACAAATCTGGAAATAATATTATATTATATTTTAAAAGGATATAAAACTATCATTAATACAGCTCAATATTCTAAAACGACCACTAAGTCAAAAACTATACAAACGTGTTTTTTTTCTTTCAGGGTTCGCTTGCTGAAAAAAATGTGTTACGTCATCGTAAAAAGAGGATTATGGTCGGTGATTTTCAAAGTTATAATTGCAATACATGAAGTAACAACTAATCAGATGTCAAAATGCAAGTACAAAGTGCTCCTAAGTTTATAAAAAAAAATTAAGTATCAAACATCGTGGCCTAAAATGTAGCAGCCCAACGAACGGGATTCTGGATGTCACATTAGCCGTTTCTCTGGCGTAGATTAAACCTCCAGCGTGCGTGGTTGATAGCTGACACAACTGGAATGCCTTCACCTCGACACCCAATGTAAATTTGCGTCTGAAGCTATGAATTTGTCCCTTTTTCTCTAATCATATGATATTTCATTTTTGCTATAAAGAAGGACTTTTAGAATACATTACAATGTGACTTATGTTGTACTACTTATAACTACCAACAGCATACGTACTCTTATAACCCATATCAAATTTAGACCATAGAGGTTAGACGGAGAACAGTCTAATGAAATACCGAAAACAATTTCGGCCGGAGATAACTATCCTATCTTGTGATTTTTCGTGTCACTTTTATTCCTCTGCAAAAAAAAAAAAAAATGAATCGAATTAAATTAAAAGAAATGCTAATGTAATGAACTTACTGGAATGTGAGCAGACAATAAAATAATCAGCAGAATGAGTGCTCATATTTATCATTTGATAAATGGAGAGCAAAGGAAATAGTCTCCGAGTTACAGAGAAAATTTTTTCCGACTTATAGCCCGGTCACATAGGACCCCGGAAGCAACACGATTCACCCCGACTCTTTGTTAATTCACAGTTAACTGCCTCAGAACAACGAGTCGGGGTGAATCGTGTTGCTTCCGGGGTCCTATGTGACCG
>BQKZ01001022.1:131365-152925 GCA_036244855.1 Temnopleurus reevesii
ACCACCAACACAATCATGATCATTATCGTCATCGTCGTCACCTAGAACCCTGTATTAAAATCATGGTCGGTTTTATCATTGTATGGATGCGATGGTGTCTGGGCTTGAAATTGTACCATTGTCCCGGTGCCTGCCTCAGACAACCCATCGGTTAACAGACCGAAAATAGAATTGTGCACGATATCCTAAACTTTTTTTTAACACGACGCGAAAATAACATCAAAAGGGTCAGTAACTATAAGTTTAGATGTGGGGTTGATTTTGATAAGTGGTTCATATTTGTTTTTTCTTACGAGCTTCTTGTGCTTTAATTGCATGTAGTTTATAATCAAAGTATTAAAACAAAATGAAAGAAGATTACACCACAGGTGATAACATAACGACAATCATTTTGCACATCATAATTATACCGAGAAGAACTGATACGGAGAGTGAAAAGGGCTTCGTTATAATCCAATTTTGAAAATCAATCGGGTGACTTTCATGCATTTTGCCAATTACCGTACCTGACTTTGTTTTACATAGCCGAGCACCGGCTCGAGACTAGAGTTACAAGGGGCTCGTGTGTGACATTATATGTTACGCTTTTTCTTTAGTTCGTGTTGTTTCATCCCGCAGAGTCAAAAAACCTTGACTATCCACTGCACTGGCGACCAAATGACGTATATTATGAGAACGCGGTGAAGGTCTAACAAACGCTCTCCCAATTAGGGGGTCGGTATGATATTTAAAATGCATGTATTTTTCATCGAACTATATTCGACCGGTGATATCAAAAAAGAAGAAAAAAAAACACAAGGTTGCTCGTACTTTTCAGGGGAAGCTATGCTTTGAAATTTGAGCAGGTAACGAATTATATTATACAACAGTTAGAAAGGCGGTCAAAACAGATGAGCGCGAATGAAAGGAGTATTAATGTAGATATAGGTTGATTTTCAAGACGAGGAAAAAAATTCCCCCTTATTTTTTTTCTTTGACGTAATCTTTTTCTTCTTTTTCACCTCCCATTTTTTAATTTTCTTCTTCTTCCTACTCTTTTTTCTCTTTCTTCCTCCTTTTTTTTCTTAATTTTTCTTCTTTTATCATTTCTTCATTCATATGAAAATGAGTGCCTGCCATGGCAACATATTTTTCTCATACTGATTTTTTAAAGTTTTTACAATTACTCCATCACAGGTGACGATCATTTATAGATGCCTCATTTGAACTAAATAATTATCTACGTGATAAGTAAGCTGTTTAGTCATCAAGGTTCAATAAATACATGGTTGCCAAGATGATGCCTATCTGAAAAACGAAAATAAGATGTTTCCTCATGCATACCACAACATTATAACACCCTCCAAACTCGACTTAAATTCCTAAATTGTAGAGGAAAACAGTGTGTTTATAGGCCGGCGTGTCGTTGGGTACAAAAATAAATTAATATAACTAAAAAAAGGGAACATGCATATTTTATGGATAAGAATTCGCAAAATATTGTAGAAAAATAGCAAAGTAATTCTTACACAGAGAACATCATGGATATTCCCTCCTATACCCGTTATTGGGTAACTTTTTATTGATAATTATGATTTTCATCCCCTATTGATGATCATACTTAGAATTTAATTCCCTCCTCAATTTTTTTAGAAAGTTATGACAATGTATCATCCTACAAACACAACCACAAAATAAACATTTATGTTCTATTGATTTAAAATCTGAAATTTAATTGCTTATATATGTATGGTGACACACCTCAAAGTTTGAATTTAATTACATGTACTTCAAATATGCAAAATATCGAGATGTAAAGTTGCAACCTACTCACAAACAACTGCCGAACCCAACCGACTGACCGCCCGACCACGCTAACGCACATGCCCGACATACCGTTTTCAAACTCGGTTAGACAGACTAACATGATTGCGAGTCTAAGGATTGTTTCATACACATTCATTTTGCATCTAACTAATTCATGGAAAAAGTGACTTATTGTAAATAATTCACATAACATTTTGTCTAAAAAAAATATCATATTGTGTATTTATGGTAAAAGTACTCATGCTGTGATTAGCTGCAATTAATATTTTACAATTAATGGAATTGGTCTCACTTAAACGATTTCTGGTTTTTATATTGAGGCACAAAGCTTTTGTGATAAACTCTCAATGTCTTTTTTGAAAGATGAATTAAACTATTAACAAACAAAAAAAAAATCGAAATTTTGTGTGAGCATGGAGTAAAATAACAGATCACATTTGCAACTTTTGAACACATATTTGACCGATCCCAAGGCCTAACTAAAACAATTTGAGCGTTGGAAGCAAACTTCACACGAAACAGCCAATTCTTCTATTGACAATGACAGTGTATTCTAAAACAAACACAATTTTTAGTGGGAGGTAGCTCATACCTCATTATAAATATATAAAAAATTAATCAAACAAAAAAATACAAATTAACATAATACTCAACAGCAGAGTTAAAATACAAGTGCTTGTGATTCCAACGTGATATACTAAAATAAGTACTATACCGATGTACTATAACAAGGCAATAGTTTTTATGACACACATGCACTATTGCAAGCCTGTTTCCTTTAGTGGACTGAATATTTAAAATGGCAACTTTCTACATTTATAAAGAATTGAATATAAACGATTGGCATGTCTAATGGAAGTGGCATGTAACTGAAGTGAATACATCATGCAAACTCGATTTGAATATCAAGGTGTTATCTCTTACTGAAATATGAAACAGTAACGTGTCAACATACAACATTTCAGGTGAAACTACACTAGCCATGTTTCCTCAAATAATAATAAAAAATAGTATACTAATGAAAACAGTTCCTGCATATTACTCAACTCAATTAACAGGGTTCTACAACAATTTTGAAAACAGAATATTACTGTGCAGGAATTACCTCGAAATATTTTTAATTTCTATTTCAAATGTTTGAAGGCCAACAAAACTTAACAAACATTGTTTTGTATTTAAAGAATGACTTTTGATATCAATATATCAAGGATTTATGAGATATACTGAATCTATTATTGCAAGCATATTTATTCATAGTCCTGTGAAAAAGATGACAAAAAAGACGGTCTATGTAGGCTGCTTGCTAATTCCTAAGGAAAGAAATCAAAAGAGAAATACTCCTTTGTAAAGAAAACAAAAATAGATCAAATCACATAGTTAATAACTACGTCAGTTTGTGAAAACCATGGACAACTGTGTAAACAGTGCAATTTTTGCCTAACTATACAATCTAAATGTACACTGGCACATAGATTTACANAGCAAACTTCACACGAAACAGCCAATTCTTCTATTGACAATGACAGTGTATTCTAAAACGAACACAATTTTTAATGGGAGGTAATAATAATAATAATAATACACGGCTTTTATATAGCGCTTATCAACTCTTCATTAGAATTCTCTAAGCGCTCTACAATTGCAGCATTATAAATATATCAAAAATTAATCAAACAAAAAAATTCAAATCAACATAATACTCAACAGCATGAGTTAAAATACAAGTGCTTGTGATTCCAACGTGATATACTAAAAGAAGTACTATACCGAAATACTATAACAAGGCAATAGTTTTTATGACACAAATGCGCTATTGCAAGCCTGTTTCCTTAGTGGACTGAATATTAAAAATGGCTACTTTCGACATTTATAAAAGAATTGAGTATAAACGATTGGAATGTCTAATGGAAGTGGCGTGTATATGAAGTGAATACATCATGCAAACTTGATTAGAATATCAAGGTGTTCGCTCTTACTGAAATATGAAACAGTAACATGTCAACATAAGATATTTCAGGTGAATCTACACAAGCCACATTTCTTCAAATAATAATAACAGTAATATACATATGATAATTTAAAAAAACACAGTTCCTGCATTTCAATCAACTTAATTAACCCATTCAGGACAGGAATGATTTTACAACAAAGTCAAGCGCCATTTCTTTCCTAAACTGGAACACTAAAATTTTCAATTCTTGTTTTAGAACAATCCAATTGAATTTAATCCTACCAAATTTAATTTCCATCACCCAAAAATGTTGAAACAAAGAAAAAGTTTCCAATTTAAAGATTTCTGATTTTCACTTAAAAATAATCTGCATCAAACAGCAAATGGTGACACAATAATAATGGTCAGATATTGTGGAGAATTGTCTCTTTCTGCTCATACATCTGGTATATGTTAGAGCCCTGCATCAAAAGTCAATAAAACAAGGAGAATACCAAATGTGTTCAATCGTCCTGAAAGGGTTAAAAGGGTTCTCAAAAATTTCTGAAAACAAGAGTATTACTTTGCTCACTTTAACCACATTTTAAAAATGAATTCCTCTACTATATATTTTTCGTTGCAATTCAAAATGTTTGAAAGCCAACAAAATGAAACAAAATGAAACATTTAAAGAAAAAAAATTAAAAGAGAAATACTCCTTTGTAAAAATAAATAAATAAATTATAAGTAAAATGAAACAATTAATGACTACGTCAGTTTGTGAAAACCATGGACAACTGTGTTCTAACAAACAGTGCATTTTTTGCCTAACTATACGATCTAAATGTACACTGGCACATAGATTTACAGACTAACTGTAATAAATACAAACAAGACTAAGATTGCCTAACTCTTGGATACATGGAAAAATACTGCAATAGTACCTGGAAGTTGTGTGATCGAAATAAAACTGATATCTTTTCTTGGAGGGGGTGGCAGGAAGGAATAAATTACCTTCCACTTTATATCAAGAAGTAAAGATGAATAATCCAAACATTCATTAATCTGTTAAAAAAAAAGTTGAGGTGTTATCAGACAGTAGGGTAACAGTGGAACTAATAATCTGGGCACTGTAGCATAAAGGCAATCACTACTTTGAAAGCAGGATTTTCATTGGTCACTGGTCAGGGTGGGACGTAGTCAATATTTCATTGAACCCTAATCCCATTGTGATATTTTGATCATCTTAGTCCATGGGGGGGGGGGGGGGGGCTTATTTTCCCCCTCTCTGATCTTTGCTGTTGATCGCGTGATCGTGCCGAAATTTGGCATGCACATAGCCTGTGATGCTAACTCTTAGATTGCATAGTCAAATTTTTCAAAAATCTACTCATTATACTACAATGTAATTATGCATTAATTCTAATAAATAGCAATGAATCACCTGCTGAAGCTCCAAATGTGCTGATTTTTTATCTTGATACTCATATTAATGTGAAAAAGATGTGAAAAAGATCAAAATCTATTTGTTATGTATTCTACTGTTTTGTGAATTTCTTATGTATTCCTCTGTTTTTCGGACTTCATCATTTCTATTGTTTTTTTGATGGAAATTGTTGGTGACATTAAATCCATTTCATGCATTAACATGCAAAATAGACAAAGATTTATGAATATTCACTGAAAACACTATTTGCATTGACATTGTACATGAAATCACGTTTTTTACTCATATTTGGCTTGACAAATTTTTTCAAATGCGCGTAGCGTCGGTACTGCATACCCGGTTGTCACGAATTTGGTCTCAAAATTTGCGCGAGACTTGAAACAAAAAAGTCAGAAACAATTATGGTGCGAGCTTACCGCGTTTCAGACTTCTCACGAAAAATGTCGAGGGTGGGGGCTTTAAACCCCCCCCCCCATTGGGATTAGGGTTAAAACATTTCATTTTCTAACCATTTTTGACGAAATGCTAAAAAGTGTTTATTGGTATCTCCTATGTATCCTTTGCAAGACTTTCATTATCATCATCATCATCATGTGTTACCATCTGATAAAAGGCTTCGTATTTTCTCTTCAGTGATGCCAAGTCCATGATTTGATTTGGCACTCTTCTTCTTGAGATCAGAACCAACAGGACCTGTATCATTCATAATTTCTTGCAACAAATCATCCAAGTCTTGATCAGATGCTTTGACTGATCTACTAGATATATTATCCACGTCATTACCAACACCCGAGTCCCGCTCATAAAGATTGGTGTCAGGTCTGAGTGGCGGCTTTGGGGAACCTGAGCTACTATGGTCTATTACTTCAAGTGACGACGCTCGCTGCTGAGCTGCCTTTAACCTCCGACGATGGCGACTTGTTCCAGCACTACAGGGAGCACTTCTCGTTCCTTCATCGGTGCTTTCATGGAAAGCAGAATCATGGCTTCCTGCCGAGTTTACTCTGCTCTTATCTCTCACATTGTCAGGGTTGTCAACAGTTTCCTCAGTGGCTTTCAAAGTACTTTGGAGATCTACGCTATCCGTAGATGATTCAACAGCAGAAGAGTCCTTTCGATTCCCACGAGAGGAACTCCTCTTCCTCCTCCGACTCCCTTCTTTGCTTTCTGCACTGCTGGATCGATCAGAAGATTTCCTTATATTAGCCTCTTCATTCTGTGTTCTGCTACTTAGATTTCCGCTTTTTCTTCTCTCAAGAGAAGAGCTCTGTGTCCTCGAACCGGTCCTAGCTGATGCAGTCCTCTCTGTATATTCTTGACGGCAATCATCATCATCATATCCTGCTAAACTCAATTCAGAGTCCTGCTTCCCTGGTATCACCTGGTGAACCTGAGAGTGGTCTTTGCCATCCTGCAGCCTCTCTAAGGAATCTACAGACCTCTCACTCTTTCCACTCCCTTTCCTAACATGGCTGGACTCCACGCGCCCACTTTTTGTGGAGCGTTGACTACTCCTTCCACTTAAGGGTCTGTTTGTAGCCCCACTTGGCGGCCTGCTGCCCATCTCGCTAATAGATCTGCTTGGCGCCCTCTCTTGCTGCAGCTGTTGGTTGAGATCCTTGATGGCATTGTCCTTCTCCTCAAGTTGTCCCTGCAGCTGGATGATCTAATCTTCCTGTGCAGACACCTGGTTAGATAGCTCCAGGATCACCATCATACGAGAATCCTCACCATCCGTCTGATGTACTGCCAGTTCCCTCGTACTAGATCTGCTCTGTGCCATATCCAGACGTTCTATTAGAAGGTAAAACGGTAAAAATAAGATTTATTCATTGACTGCTTTAATAGTTCAATTAAGCATCAACCCCTAACCACAATTCACCTAACAATTCAGATACCAGCGGTGACTTTTCAACACGCTTACTTTCCCGAGAAAAGGTTTGATTCACAGAGTATGAGTCATTCCAGTCATATAAACTGTTCTCACCCTTTTGAATGACAGTCCTTGTTCTTTGCAGCTAACACTTTGAAATTAAGGTAAATGATCATAAAAAGATAGGAAATCCCATCTGGAAATATGGTGATTACAATTTTGATATTGATAGAATAGTTGCATAAATTGGTGATTATGTGTGGATGCAATTATTAATGAGATTATCAATAAAAGTATCAACAAAAAAGTATGACTCTAGATGTGTTGATTGGATCCGGAGTTAAAGGTCATTTTAGATAAATACAGATTAATAAAAATGAATGCCTTCTCTCCTGTAGATTAAGTTGTCCTTTGGATGTTTCACTGAGTCTTGTTCACTGAGTGCAAGTTTTGTCATGCACAAGTTTCCAATGCACATTCATTCAGAAAGGTGTTTACAGGCAAACTTGTACAAAATTGTCTTTTGCATATTCTATTAAAATAAAACAGAGTTGCTTTGTCAAACATCTGAACCTTCCGAAATGCACAATACTTGTGAGATACATAACTTTAAAGGCCTCATTCTGGATGTAGAGGCTATCATTATAACAGGGAGTTTACATTGGGGAACGCACAAGTGACTACACAAATCAAAGTTAACACAACACAAATATATCTGAATACAAGTATCCCAGTATATCCTAATTAAAATGCATGTCAATACCTTATAAAATTCTCATGTCAGAACTTAACTTGTTCAGGCAATGAAATGGTTGTGTAATGGGGCAGGGGGGATTTGGGGCAGGTCTATTGCAGAGATTTGAGTTGTAAGAGAAATCAACAGAGTGAATATCAAAGTGGACACACAATACAATTGTGAAATAATGATTGTGTGGAAATGAGATGATAACTGTATTTGAGGCATACATGCATGATTTGTGTACAGTGAACCTTGCTTAAGTTAACCTCACAAACATAAAATTTTCTCAGAGTCAAAGCTTTTTCTTCGGTCCCAACAGATTCGCCTTTGCAAGGTTGAATGCATTTTAAAAGTTGTGTACAGGAAATTAATAACACATGGAAATGGTGCATGAGCAGTTCATTGCAAAATATTTGTCACAGAAATATTGGCTTTAATATTCAGAGCTGATTCTCACCTTGAAGCTTGAGATTGTCCTCTTCCAGTTGTTTGATCTGATCTTTGAGGCTGTAGAGCTTGAGAGACGACTCCTGCTTGACCTCCGTTACCTCGGTGTTTGCTGCCCTCAACTTCTTGCGGAACATGGAGCGCTGATGAAAAAGAGTTAATACATAAAAATAGTGCGTCCCTCTTTGATAACGTTGAGTTGGTTTACAAAGTTTATAACTTGCTGGTTTACAAGGTTTAAAAAATTGCTTACGGAGCAGTAACTCTGCAAACATTAGGATTAGTTCCTTTATGAAACAATCCCCAAAGTTGTACATGTAAGGTAATCTTATTGTCATGGGAATGCTTTCACTAAGGTCAAACGCTTTATGCAAAAAACAAAATGCTTAACCTTTCTGCTATATTCTTAGATGAGATAAATGTGGTGTTACAGATGATGCTGAAAAAATTAGCACTTTAATAGATATTTCGGTTTGGTTGTCTATAACACTAAACCTGGGTGGTGTTTCACCAATTTACAAAAGACTTTACGAATGACTTTACATATGACTGGTATCAGTTCTTGTGCTGAATGATCAAGGATCTTACGCGTATTACAATCTTTATTGTACCCCAGTCTGTGTATTTTTAACCCTTTGAACCCTAATGGCCGGTTTTCAGGCCATGCTGAGAAAGTAAAATTCACTATTCATTTTATTTGTCAGCACATTCCCTTTTAATCATTATTTTATTCTGTGCTGAATACACTTTTACAGTAGACAAATACAGAATTTATGTGATTAAAGATAAAAAAAAACATTAACAAAGAATTGAATTGTTGAAATTTTTGAGATAAGTCACGAATGCACAAAACGTAAAATAACTCGGGGTATAGCTAACGAAATATGAAAATAATTCAGGGTTCAAAGGGTTAAGAACGGTTTGGTGAAACATCACCCAGAATAATAATAATAATAATAATAATAATAATAATTGAATTTATAGCGCTTTTTCCAGAGGATACAAAGCGCTGCTTAAAAAGCTACATTACGAATTATAAAGATGGGTTTTGAGGTGTTTCTTGAAAAGGTTGAGTGATTTGGTATTACGGAGAGATGCGGGGAGACTATTCCAGAGTCGTGGGGCCAAGGACTGAATAGAGAATCAACAGTCTAGTAAACAACGTAAGAATACAGGACTGCATAACAACCTTCAAAGAAACATTTACAATGAAACATGAGTTGGAGTATGGACACACATTTCAAGTGTGTTGCTGTACTATCTGTTACGTCAAATCCTCTTTGTGCCTGTGCAGCAGTCATATATTAGAATTCCAATTCACAAAACTAGAATGTTCGGGGATAATGATGATCCATTGAATACTATAAAGACATATTGTAAGACACCTTATCTAATGTTATCCCATTATCAATCTAATCAACTGACTTGTTCTGATCTCTCAAAACCTTGTGTGCAAAACCAGATATACTTTTGGCACCTGAATTCATTAACTCTACAAGGTTAGTTTGGGCAAGTTCCTTGTGGTTTCAATTAATTTGCTTTACATCCCTGGCTAAATTGCTGCATTTATCATATCAAAATTTGATTTGATTTTTCAAATTAGAATTCACATGTCAAAGAGGGATGTTCACCAACTAACTCTAAAAACTTGATAACTTTGTAAAGTGGATATTTCTGGAAGAGACATTTTGCTGACCAGACCATACAGACTAGAATATTGCAGAAATCAGATCCTATATCACTCTGCATTAGAACTGATCTCTATCATTCTATCCTTTATAGGAATTCATTATTGAAACACACATAGAGACAGTCAAGTTGATATGATTGGCAGTGGAATGGAGTACAATGTATAATCTTGAGATCAGTGTGGTGGGGAATGGGGGTGAGGTCCGTCAACATATTGTTACCAACAAATTAGTTGGATATTACAAGAATTGAAAGGTGATGATATAATATGGAGGTTTCAATTTCATTCGTCACAGTCACAGTTGTTCTTAGGTACACATTTTGCATGCAGCTGGGAATGCAGGTCATGGCTATGATTAATCTGTGACGCCCCCGCCCAGTCTGTGACGAGCATTCTTGAAATTCTCCTTCGCTCATAGATTTGTGACGAGCCAATAGACAAGCGTGTACATCTTGTGTACTGCTATCGTGACATCATCCGGAACTGGTCAACTGAAATCGAAACTGATTTTGGGAGTGAACGAACAAGAGCAGTTGACCTTTACTTCAGGTCGACTGTGCCAGTGACGGATGAAATTTAAAAATCCATATCGTAACTTACCATACTAGCCATCTGTTCTTCTAGCACCTTGACATGCATCTCCAGCTTCTCAACTTGCTAAAAACAACAAAGAAAAATCAAATCTAGTATTAAAATATGATGATACCAATAGTCACTGAACAGGGTAGTAAATTCAAGATCCAATCGCTTAGAAGGAAGAAACGACAGCTGTATGTGCTAACTCTGGAGCTACTAAGAAACTTGGCAAACCTGTTACTAAAATTTATGAGCAAATTGTCTCAAATGCAACCAATGATCCTAATTTGGTCTTTAAAAAAATCACAATTGACACTCTGTAAGTTTAGATGTGCAAATACAATCAAATCAACATAATATAATATAATTATAAAGATTATACAGGATATTAACTACATGGATGTACTCTACTACACTGTGATGTAAGGGTCTGTGGGTGTTGCACTAAAATTTAGGTACAAATAATTTCTGAAAAGCGCCCCAAAACAAGTGAGTTGTTAATACTTTTTTAAAAACAACAACATACAGAGATTCTCCTTTAACTTCTACTCGCAATTTGTTCAGCAGTTTTGGAGCAGCCCAGCTGAAGACGCAGTCACCAACCCTAATAAAAACAAAGGTTTAAATTAGGCCGTCCAACATAGACGATGTTTAGTTGCCACCCATTTTACATCTCAATGTAGATGCAGTGCAACTGAACATTTTTGACTTCCCTGTAATCACCGGTAAACCCGTAAAAAGGATTACAGTGGGATCACTGGACCACATCTATTGTTTTGTTCTTTTAAAATCATTACAGGCGACCCCAACTCAAGCTAGGTTTTAAAGCGCTTCTGACATTATTACCCGGTGACTGGATGGCAACTCAAGCCTAGCATCAAGCAGCGAAACAGGTGCTCACATCATCAGATAATGTGCTGCTGTCTCCTACCGATCCCCAATCACACCTGGGTAGAGTGCAGCTTTGTGCAGAATTTCTTGCTGAAGAAAATTGGTTGGGACTCGGACTGTGGCATACTGGTTGAACGTCAAGAGCCAGTTCCACTACACCTGTCTGTTCAACCTTTTTAAAGGCATGGCAATAGTCATTGTTTTGGTCCTACTTTGTATTGTCTCTTTATCAAGGTTTACTTTTAAGTATACGTGTTTATATCTATAATCATATTTTAGCTATTTTATACTGAATTTGTTTTCCTTCCTGGTCTGCAGCCTTGCTCATGCAATATGTATTTTCTTATCTTTTGTAATTTCATGAACCTGTTTGATGTCACTTTTAATGTTATATATTGTAATTCTTATTGCTATTAAGTAAAAATAAACTATTGAACTATTGCACACACGACGCTTCCAACATATTCTGACCTGTACATACCTGGTTACTAATGGTCAGCTCTTCTTCTAGTTGTCTGTTGACCTCTGGACCAGCGTTGGCTTGAAAGGATTCAAGCTGCTGCTGAAGATCACTCACAGTGTCCGTCAACTCAAAGTTAGCTCCCTCAACCTCTGCAAGCTAGGAGAGATGAAAATGATAATATAATAATGATAATACCTTTTATTTACCCAGGGTAGCTACCTCCAGCTGTAAGCTGTTCTTCCAGAGGACCCTACATAGCATAAGGGGGTGTTGTTCAAAATCAACTGCAAATGAACTGCAACTTTGCAAATTGTAACATGCATTTTCATTCACGCATGGTATGCGCATTTAACAAGACGCACATGAAACAATGATTTTAATTGGCACATTACGATCAATTGCAACTTGACACCAATTTCAACTTTTGAACAACACCCTCTTAGAGTTATTGTTACCCTTCTCCATTCTAAAATGCCGAGCGCCTGGCAAGAAGGCAGATGGTCCCATTTTGGTATGACTTGGCCGGGGATTGAACCCACGACTTTCCGTTCATGGGGCATTCCTACAGTGTACTATATAAGCTGAAATTTTCGCTGTGGTTTCATTTTTGCAAATTTCGTGGTTTGGGCCTCAGGAAAATTTACACTCGGCAAGATGCGAATTCATATATGTACAATCATTTGTCAAAAATATGAAAATAACCACATGCCAATAAGTTAAACTGGTTTCAATCGTGAAAATATCTGTACTCTGAAATATTGGCTTAAGCCTCTCTTACAACCAGACGTGCGTCTTTTAAAGACGTGCGCCTTCGCAATTTCTGGAAAGCGCAGAGTGGACGCAGAGTGAATTCCAAATTCGAGCAGAAGTAAGTAGGAAGTACTTAATAAGTATGTGTGTCTTGCTCGAAGAGTGCGTTCCGCACGTGGTCTGTGCACCTTTTAGGAAGTAGGAAGAAGTAAGTTGCACGCACGAGCTCTACTTCTAGCGCACTCAATAAGTGGGACAATCGTACGTGAGTGGCAAGTGAGGAGTGCGCTTGTCAAAAATCGTACTTACAAAGTAAGTGAGAAGTACTCACTATGTAAGTGATACGCAAGACGATCGTGCGTCAAATTGGATAGATAATTGCAATTTGAAAACGAGCCAACCTAAAACTAACAGTTTTAACAGTCGTAAAATAATGAAGATAATAATAATAAAAATAAAAATTATAGTAATAAACTGACGAAAAGAGCGTGAGGAAAATCGGAAAACATGACTGAGCCTAGGCAAGGACAATCTATATAACTTGTATTAAAAAGTATACAAATCAGAAAAACATTTGAAAACGTTTGAACTAAATCGGACATACTTCAATAGTGATTTCCATGCGAATTGGCAAATTTTAGTCACGTGTTATGACCTAAGTTATACTGTTCTCGTAACATATTGGGCTTCTTAGCATCCGCTTTAACCCACAAATGCATACTTGTTAATACATCCATAACGTTGAATCATTACATGCACCTGCACCCATGTGTTTATGGAATAAAAAAGAAGTCCTTCTTTCGGTGAAGGGGTCGAAATATAGGGTTTTACAGTAATGAGATATAAAATAAACTATCTGCAGAGAAGCGCATCACGTGACTAAAACTTGCCAATTTGCATGTAAAAATAATTGTTGAGTTACATCATTAATATATTCATAACTTCCGTAATTATTTGTCGTCCGTTTGCTTCAAACTATTTTTTATCTGTTCGTCTGATTGTTTTGCTTTTAATCCAAGCTGTATTTGTTTGGCCCAGAAAAAAATAATACTTTCTGTGTCATTTGATTGTATTATCAGGACTATACCGCCAAACAGAAAATTTAGTGTGCTCATTCCCCAAATTGTTAACGCGTACATTGAAAGTGAGTGCAAAGTACGATGCTCTTGCTTGTAAAGTATGCTTCAACGCAGAAGTTTTTTCATGTTTCGCCTGCGTTACACGCACGCCTAACGCACTTACTCAGTACTGTAATTGTGCAACCTCTGAGCGTGCTCCCTCCATCCTATTTGGCGAAGAGTGGAAGTAGCAAAAAACTTGTCGACCAGTTTTCGGGCTGCGTGCTCTGCGTCATATCTGCAACCACCAAAAGACGTACATCCCACGCCTTCTTTCGGTGAAGGCACGTGCAACTCACCACTTGACCCATTTTTGGAAGCAGACCACACGCAGACCGCACGCACGTCCGGTTGTAAGAGAGGCTTTATACAGTATGTTATTTGACGCTTTTGATGTAAAGAAGGTCGTTCGACTTTCAGCCAGAATCAACCATGCACAAACTCTAGTTCAAATACACGTGTTCAGATATCGAAAGGTAAATAAAATTAAAGCACATTCACATACAAGTTACAAAGGAGATCTTTATTTCATAACAAACCTACAGATAAAGGCAAACCTCTATGGCAACTAAAACTATAGAAATTGTTGGAAATGATAACAACAGTACTTTTGGCCTACCTACCGGTAAGATAAAATACCATAACATACCATTAACATACATAAATTACAAAATTAGCTCAGTAAAAGTTATGATAATGGTATCAATCATAATAATATCAAGAATGACTGTGACATGACCATCTTGGATGATCAAGGNGGACCAGCGTTGGCTTGAAAGGATTCAAGCTGCTGCTGAAGATCACTCACAGTGTCCGTCAACTCAAAGTTAGCTCCCTCAACCTCTGCAAGCTATGAGAGATAAAAATGATAATAATAATTACCTCTTATTTATCCAGGTTAGCCACTTTCAGCTGTAAGCTGTTCTTCCAGGGGACCCTGCATAACTTAAGGGGGTGTTGTTCAAAATCAACTGCAAATAAACTGCAACTTTGCAAATTGTAACGCGCATTTTCATTCACGCACGGTATGCGCATTTAACAAGACGCACATGAAACAATGATTTTAATTGGCACATTACGATCAACTGCAACTTGACACCAATTGCAACTTTTGAACAACACCCTCTTAGAGTTATTGTTACCCTTCTCCATTCTTAAATGCCGAGCATCTGGCAAGAAGGCAGATGGTCCCATTCTTATAAAGTCTTTGGTATGACTCGGCCCAGGATCATACCCACGACCTTCCGTTCATGGGGCATTCCTACTATATAAGCTGAAATTTTCGCTGTGGTTTCATTTTTGCGAATTTCGTGGTTTGGGGCTCAGGAAAATTTACACTCGGCAAGATGCGAATTCATATATGTACAAACATTTGTCAAAAACATGAAAATAACCACATGCCAATAAGTCGAACTGGTTTGAATCGTTAAAATATCTGTACTCTGAAATATTGGCTTATACAGTATGTTATTTGACACTTTTGATGTAAAGCAGGCCATTCTACTTTCAGCCAGAATCAACCATGCACAAACTCTAGTTCAAACAGACAGGTTTAGATATGGAAAGATAAATCAAATTAAAACGTACAAAAAGTTTGAAAGGGGATCTTTATGTTATGACAAATCTGCAGATTGTAAATATAGGCCCATCTTAACAGCAACTAAAATTACACAGATTGTTAGAAACAGGATTTCTGGCCTACCTAAGATAAAATCCCATAACACACCACTAACATACCTAAATTACAAAATTAGCTCAGTAAAAGTTATGATAATGGTATCAATCATAGTAATATCAATAATGACAAATATTTTTTTCAAATATAACAGAGGATTGTGACAGTTCACTCTCTGTCATAATCAAAGTGTGGAATTAAAAATTAACCTGCTTTTCCAGAATATTAGCTCTCTCAACTGCCTCCTCATGCTTGCTCTCAAACGCCTTCAATAATTCTTTATATTCATCCACCTGCTGTCCAAGTAAGTCAACCTAAAGCAAATCAGGAAAAGGCAAAATAAGTCAAAGTTACAGGCAACAATTTTATATTAGAGGTATTCTGCTATGAATTACTAGTAGTTTCCCTAAAATTTACAGATGCTCAAATATGATGCTCTAGATCTAGTATCGTTGTTCCTATGTTATCTAAAACATGAATCCTTTTGAAGTAAAATATTTTCACAGGCCATTGTACACCAACGACTCTTAAAAGTCTTACGACCTAACAGCCTTACAACCTGACAACGCATACTATTCGAAAAAGAGGCGCCGATTAAAGAGCCGGTACCGATATCTTAAACATTGAGAATCAATACGCGATAAATCAAATTTTCAGCGCTAAAACATAAATTTTCTCTCTAAATTTGTGACAATTGAAAGTGTCATTGAAAATTACTAAATTACATTCATGTTTTAGTTAATGATTATGCATTTAGTATCAAATAACAAAACATCTGCTTTCTAGAGCAAATTTGGAGTGACGATGTGGGTTGTTAGTGGAAGGTTGTGCCTGTGTGATGGGGCTGCTGAAAGCTGGAAGAGGTGTACAACCTTAAAAAGATTCATGATGTTAAAACCAGACCTCAATTGAACAGTCCAGTCATCAGACCTGCGACCAGTTTTGTGATGACGGCATACCCGTAGTTGTAAGGTCTTATGATGTATAATATTGGTGAATACTAGTAATCTTGAAACACTCATTTAGATACATCTAAAAAAGATGGAAAGCATGCAGGAGAAGACTTTTTTCTCTCTTTTTGTATTCTTTCTACTTTTTAGCATTTTTATGCATACATGATAATCACCTTGGTTTTACTTGAGTTGAGATTTTCTACAATGCATCCATCTGAGTTTGACCTTGTCCATCTAAGAAAAAAAAATATCAAGTTAACTCCTCTGTCATGAAAGGAATCAAAATATATTTCATCTTTGCATATTGCAGTATCCAATGTTTTACATTCAAAAGTTATTGAAAAATTACAGAAGCCAACATCTCAATTTTTTTCATAATTTATTAAATGCACTTCTTTGAGAGAATTATTACTTTATGCATACATGTACATCTTTATAGAAAAGGACAATTCTGTAAAATGATTAATGACAGCCAAACTATAACTTAAACTTGACAACCAATGCCAGCTAATTGCTCAACTAATTGATGCATAAATGACTACACATTGCATTAAAATATACTGTATAAAGCTTGATTTCATTAAGGCATTAAGTTGTATCATGGTATACCAAAAAGGTACCTTTATTTGTTTTTCATTACTTTCACTGTGAATGATACTTCAAAAATTATTCTGAATAAGCAAATTTTTAGGAACTTTAAAGAGGGAGATGGGAGGATCCCCTTATAAGATTTTAGGAATTATATAGCTCTAAATCTCAACCAGGGCGGTGTTTCAGTAAGACATTCTTAGAGTCAAGAACGACCAAGAAAGACAATATCGCATGGACTGGATGATATTATTGTGTGGTACATTCAAGAATCTCTTTATCATTCAAATTATTCAAATCAATTTTAGGTCAATCTTACAGTCATTCATAACTTGGCGAAACACTGCCCAGGTCAGGTATAAACCTAAAATTTCCTGGAACACAGAGATCAACGATTACTTACACAGGTCGAGTGTCAGTAGGATCTTCGTCAAGCTCCTTGATCAGAGCAACTTTCTTTACGCTCGTACTAGCCCCATGCCCCATGGTGCAAAACTTCTCAAGTACATGCAGTTAGATGAATTGGATCCCTTTAACCTGTAAGTAGCACTTCCATGAGCGCTTCTGGACAGAAAGAAAGATATAAGGTTGCTTCCAATTTTCAAAAAGAAATCATCAAAATTGTACGGTATGGACATCCTCCTCTGTGCTGGGTTGCTCATCTGCGCTCCATTGACATATACAATGTAACTCGCTAGCTCGGTGAAATGAAGACTTTTAGTTTTATCAACTAAAAATTACCTACTGTGTGTAAAGTGAATGGGATGCAGAGAAGAATGCCAAATAGTTCCTGGTCATATTTTGCTGAAATATTTCTCACACATACTCTTTAGGATATTTGTGATAATATCAGATTGATATTGACTTATAGGATATTCATTGACTACCGTATGGGTACCACTTTCCGGCCATCCTGGTATAAGCGGCCACCAAGCCTCATGCAGTTTGTCTATGGCGCGCACATGGCGCGCACTTAGGTTAAATGCGCGCCCAAATAAGCGCACGTACGCTTCAACACAATCCCTATGGAGGCTCAAATCAACAAGGCAGGCGGCCGGAAACACCCGCCCCATGTCGCTTGGCGATCGCCGATTGCTGCGCAAATATACGGGCGCCATTCATTAAGTTATGCACATCAATTTAAAGCCCAGAATTTCGGCTAAAATATGATCTGAAAATAAACTTGAAATGCTGGATCTTGTGACTTGTGGAAGAGCAAAACTGCTTAAGCGGCTGGAAACTGGTGCTCATACGGTACATGTTTTTTTTTCAAGCTGAAAGTTTAGGTGCACAGACGTTAGACCTTCCTTCATAACAGTCATACCATTTGATCTCTCGTCATTTTGCCATCAAACTTGTATTTGATCCAACTGTTAACTTTGATGAAAGCAAATTTACAATAAATTGTGTGCACATGGAATAGTTTGTTGACAATTCTCACCATTTTCCTGAGTGGAGAGACTGCGACCGGCAAACCCGGAGATTAGTGCCCAGATTACGTGTGCATGTCACATAAAAATTCAACTAACGGCGGCAGACGTCCAAAATACACACAGGTAACTATCCACAAAACAAGTCCAAAAGCTAATTTAATTGCATTTTGTAAAACAGAATGATGGTTTTAAATGTTATTTTCTTTTCCCTCCTTCCACATTTCAAAAAATTTATTGAAAATTTAAATGATTTTGACGTTGAAAAGTGTAAACTTCAGCCAACTTAACAAACGTTTGTTGGTCGAATCTGGTGCAAAAATCATCACCGACACACTATCACACGCTTTCATAGGATTGTACACGAATTTAATACATCACGCCCATCTGGGCACTTATCTCCAGGTTTGCCCTGCGACCGTTCCATCAATTGAACTTTAATATCACAATACTAATTGTGATTTTTTTCATAAACAAGAGGCAGAGCACTGCATAGTGTAACTAACATTATTACATGTACATTGTAACCCATCAAAACTGCTGACACCTCGGCAGTTCTCCAGCAAACGGAGGAATTCAACAAAAAAGAAGATCTTTTTTCATCTTTATATTATTTGAACTTTGAAGACTTATTTTCCGCAAAAACTGAAATATAGATTTGAAAATAATTAATTGTATTTCAAAATGTATTTCAAGGGATATATTGTGCGAAATATTACAATATAAAATTGCTTGTGGGAAACTATGCAAATAATTGTGACCCCATCATAAAATTTCTACCGTACAGCCAGAAGATAAGAGATAGAAGATGAGAGCAGATGTGATGTCTGTATCACTGACTGTGGCTGTGCGTAGACCCTACCTAAAGACTACAAACATCGACATCAACACATGGGACCGGGGTAAACTAACTGCTCAATAAATCATAAAGATTTTATGAGTAAACGACTTATTTTTTTTAGTTTAAGGACTATCTTATTTAAACACTATTAAATGAAGTAAATAAACACTTACCTTAGAATTCTCAACTGACGGTAGAAACTTGTAATTACTACATAGCAACCAAAAAAAGCGTCACCAAATTTCAGCCTCATAAATTAAGAAATAAGAATGTTGTGCGCCTGCTGGACAAAGATGGCGCCCGTCACAAAAGGTCCAGCGATATTATTGAGTGGTGACGACATCCTGACGAATGATGTAAAATGGAGTGAAATTTTCATGTTTTAACTGACGACCTTGAAGGAAAACGAAGCAAACNACCAGGGCGGTGTTTCAGTAAGACATTCTTAGAGTCAAGAACGACTATTAAAGAAAGACAATATCGCATGGACTGGATAATGTTATTGTGTGGTACAATCAAGAATCTCTTTATCATTCAGCAACGGAACTGATTCAAATAATTTTTAAGGTCAATCTAACAGTCATTCATAACTTGGCGAAACACTGCCCAGGTCAGGTGTAAACCCCAAATTTCCTGGAATAAAGTAATCAACGGTTACTTACACAGGTCGAGTGTCAGTAGGATCTTCGTCAAGCTCCTTGATCAGAGCAACTTTCTTTACGCTTGTACTAGCCCCATGCCCCATGGTGCAAAACTTCTCAAGTACATGCAGTTTGATGAATTGGATCCCTTTAACCTGTAAGTAGCACATCCATGAACGCCTCTGGACAGAAGAAAAGATATAAGGATGCTTCGAATTTTCAAAAAGAAATCATCAAAATTGTATGGTATGGGCATCCCTCTCTGTGCTGGGTTGCTCATCTACGCTCCATTGACATACACAATGTAACTCGCGAGCTCGGTGAAATGAAGTCTTGTAACTAAAAATTACCTACTGCGTGTAAAGTGAATGGGATGCAGAAAGGATGCCAAATATTTTGAACCCCCCAAAAAAGGGGTGGGGGGTTATAGTTCCTGGTCATATTTTGCTGAGATATTTCTCACATACTCTTTAGGATATTTGTGTAGAATATTTGTGATAATATCAGATTAATATTGAATTATAGGATATTTATTGATACAATTTTTTTTTTTCAAGCTGAAAGTTTAGGTGCACAGACGTTAGACCTTCCATCATAACAGTCATACCATTTTTTGATCCCTTGACATTTTGCCATCAAACTAGTATTATTTGATCAAACTGTTAACTTTGATGAAAGCAAATTTACAATAAATTGTGTACACATGAAACAATTTGCTGACAATTCTCACCATTTTCCTGAGTGGAGAGACTGCGACCGGCAAACCCGGAGATTAGCGTCCAGATTACGTGCGCGTGTCACATAAAAATTGCAACTATCGGCAGCAGAAGTCCAAATACACACAGCTAACCATCCACAAAACAAGTCCAAAAGCTAATTAAATTGCATTTTGTAAACAGAAAAATGGTTTTTAAATGTTATTTTCTTTTCCCTCCTTCCACATTTCAAGAAATGTATTGAAAATTTAAATGATTTTGACGTTAAAAAGTGTAAACTTGAGCCAACTTAACAAACGTTTGTTGGTCGAATCTGGTGCAAAAATCATCACCGACACACTATCGCACGCTTCCATACGATTGTACACGAATTGAATACATCACGCGCATCTGGGCACTAATCTCCGGGTTTGCCCTGTGACTGTTCCATCAATTGAACTTTAATATCACAATACAAATTGTGATTTTTTCATGAACCAGAGGCAGAGCACTGCACAGTGTAACTGACATTATTACATGTACAGTGTAAACCATTAAAACTGCTGACACCTCAGCAGTTCTCCAGCAAACAGAGGAATTCAACAAAGAAGAAGATCTTTTTTCATTATTATTTAGTGAATTTGAAATTGAAATTTGAAGTCTTTGGACTTTGAAGCCTTATTATTTTCCGCAAAAAGATTTGAAAATAATTATATATTTCAAGGTATATATTATAGTGCAAAACATTACAATATAAAATTGCTTGTGGAAAACTATGCAAATAATTGTGACCCCATCATAAAATTTCTACCGTACAGCCAGAAGATGAGAGATAGAGAGCAGATGTGATGTCTGTCACTCTGTGTGTGTGTAGACCTAGCTATGGATAGCTCCCTGGAATAGTTTTTGACATTTTTTGACATTGTCACTACTCCAGAGAGCTATGGAGTAGGTGCTATACCGTGCGTGTAGCAGAGGGAAATGTGATTTGAAAAGCTCCCCAAATC
>BQKZ01001023.1:0-25226 GCA_036244855.1 Temnopleurus reevesii
ATGTGTGTGAGTGTGGGGGGGGGGGGGGGGGGGCTTTTTGTAATCATGAAATTTAGTAGCATTATCTCATTCTTGTGTTATTCATTTCATGCTTCCACCTTACCTTATTTCCTAATTACATCACGATTACTCTCAAGATTGGGAGTGCATGAGGTATGCATACATGTATTATCGTATTTGTTCTACAAGAAATACATATTTTGAATACTGCCATATATGCTGAACCACTATAAATTATGTATTAATAGAAATATCATATAATTTGCCACCAAAAAAATTATAGTTCGTCAACGATCTATGCTGATTTATGCAAATGAGGCTAACGGGCTAATATGTCAAAATTAAAAAAATAATCCTTCAAAAACTTCACACTTTAGCTCCCTTAACTATAAGGAGTCATATTGAATTAATCTTCTGATTTACACTTAATGTAATCCATTCAAAATTCATATGGGGGCCATTTTTAGGAGTTTTTTGAATATTTTGATAAGAAAGTATAAAAAAATCTTTATAAAAATCAGATGTAAGGGTGAATTTAATTTCCTCTGTGTAAATTCCGGAATAAGATACGACACCATATACAAAAACTGTGTATTATAAACTTTGCTTGATTGAATGAGTCAGTAACTTAGAATTTGAAATAAATGCATCGAACAAAATTTCGAGCTTGATTGACCTCTCGCTTCATGCCTCTTCCCGATCCCAAACATGACAATAAAAACAATATAATATTCTCCCTAAATCGTGCAACACGGGTTGCTTTCCATAATCTTCTCTTACGAGGTCAACAGAGGTCACTTCATATTACACGAATCTCTGGAAACATGGCGGAGCCTACGGAAGCTTCGGGAACCTCTCCAAAAGATCTCATCAGCGTCGTCGTGAAGACGCCTAAAGACAAAGAAACTGTAGAGATCAAACCTGGTGCTACAGTTAAAGAGGTAAAGATGAATTATTGTAGTGATTGGAAGTTTTAATGGCAGAAAGGGGCGGGGGAAGTAGGTGTATTTTGCTTATTCATCCAGCTGCACGTAAAACCAGTCGAGAGGCGAGTGAGAACTACGCCAGCGCCAGTGCGCGTGCAGCCGCACTGAGGAAGGGCCAACTGCCCGACTAGCGACTCAAATGGGTCAAATGGGTCAAATCAGCGAGAGATATTGATTGTTGAGAAAACTATCAAAGTAACTGTGATTGTGATGGGACGAAAACTGTCTTACTCAGTTTCTCTTCTGAAAATCAAAACATCACATTCGTTTCTTCTTCTTTTAATTTGAAACTGTTCCCTTTTTTTCTTAATCTTAACTTTAAATTCCTTCCGATTTTCAGTTGACCTCATCAATTTATTGATTTTGCCTTGCAATTTTTCTTCATATCCTCATCCTCTTTGAACCTATTTGCAGCAAACCCGGAGAATAGCGACCAAATTGTGTGCGCGCCCCATGTAAAAATTGCAAACATCGATGGCAGAACTCCAGAAATCCAAAATACACACAGGTAACCATCCATAAAACAAGTCCAAATGCGACTTTTATTACATTTCATAAACAGAATTATGGTCTTAAATGTTATTTTCTTTCCCCTCCTTCCATATTTCATGAAAATTTGTTGAAAATCTAATCGATTTTGGCTTTGGCATTAAAAAGTGTAAACTTGAGCCAACTTTACAAATGTTTGTTGGTCGAATCTGGTGCAAAAATCATCGCCGACGCACTCCCGCACGCTTCCATAGGATTGTACACAAATTTAATACATCGCGCGCATCTGGTCACTATTCTCCGGGTCTGCCCCCATTTGCTTGGTCATTTAATTTACAATTTCTATAGCTTTCGTCTTCTAAAGTAATCCCCTTTATAAGTTTATTTTGGACATTGCCTTCCTTATCTAGCCTGTAGCCACAAAGAACAATCGTGTACAAAAGTTAGCATACCTTATAATACAGGCACTTTTTTTAAAATTACAGTTCAATTTTTTTCTAAAAGCATTTGGTAAAAAAATCTATGTACCAACAATTTGTTAAACCCCCTGGATATTCAAATGAGACAAGTTTTATGGCTATAAATCTGTGTGAAAAAAGCAACGCCAAAATTTCCTTGACATAGACATTCTTCTTTGTGGTAGCTCTATCATCAATTTTAAGGCCCAAATATATTGCATGTTCTTTATTTTTACTTTACAGTCTTTCCCCATGATTTCTCATGTTCCTTTTTTTAAAGTAATTACCATGCATTGTCTAGATGTACAAAATAGGTCTAATGAGCACTTACTTTTTCTTGGTTTTCTTTGAAGCTTGAAAGTTTATTCACATTTTACCATTTTGTCTAAATATGCATTTGTCCAAAGATTTTTCTTTTTGCTTCTCCTTCAATACATAGTCTTTGTTCTATATGATCATCATTTCATTTTATTTTTTTCTTTCTGTCTTACAAATTTTCTTCCAGGGGGTGTCTCGCCAAGTTATGAAAGACTTCAGGAACGACTTTACGCATGACTAGTTAATATCAGGTCTTGTGCTGAATGATCAAGAAACCTATGTGTATTACATTCATTAAGATAGAGTCTTTCTTAAAGTTGTTAGTTATCTTTAGAATTATTTGGTGATACAGAACTAGAATGAAGTTATCTCAGTACTGCAAGAGTACATGCTTTTTTTTAAAAAAACATCTTCACTGTGACTGTTGTTGTCATTAGTTGAATTACTTAAATAAAGTTTTCAATGTTTTTATACCTCTTTCTTTTAAAGCTGAAAGACAAGATCTCGTCGAAGTTTGGTGCTGCAGTGGAGCAATTATGTCTCATCTTTGCAGGAAAGATTCTCAAAGATAATGATACGCTTGAACAAAATAGTGAGTATTTCCTATTTCCCTCTTTGCATGCCTTTATTAGTTTGTTCATACAATCTTAAAATATGAAATTAATTTTACAGCTTGAGAGCTTTTTCTCTTCTCAAGGAATCTGGCTTTGAGATATTATTGAAAGTGCATGAAAGTGGAGAGCATTAAAGAAAAGTTTGTATAGAAACAAAGAAATATTGACAGGAATTAGATTCACTTTATGCACTGAAAACTTAAAAAAAAAAAAAAAAAACTTCAATGTTTTAAGTGTGAAATTCTGAAGTTGCCATTTGACAATCATTTGAATATTTATTTCTTACTCTATTTTATTTACATTCTATTTTAGATATCAAAGACAACATGGTAGTGCATCTGGTGATCAGAACGAAAAAGGTAAATGAAAAGTATATTGCAAATGTTATATACCTGTACATCCATAATGTCACATAATGTTCTGATATACAGTCAAACCTATCTGTAGTGACCAAACAAAAAGGGTAGTCCACATGAGGAAGTGGTCATTTTCTACATGTTGGCAGCCATTTTGTAATTTGTGTGCAAATTACAAATAAATTTGTTGCACTTCAATCTTGCTCTCGCAAGTATCTTATGCAATGTAAATTCAGTTGTTCTGTTTTTTTGCGTTGCGTTGATAACTGGCTTGAACTTTTGCAAACCTTCTTCTCAATAAATTGTACTATGAAAATTAATGATTCTCTCTCTAAAACAAACAAAACAACAGATGTTTCAGGACTTGAATCTTTCATGAAAAGGTGCTGATAGAAACTTCACATCAAACACAAAACCATCTCAGGTTGAATACCATAAATCACTCTTGAAATAAAGACAGTCATTAAAGTCTATTCAACATTCCAATTCAATACCAACCTCTGGGAATGTTTACTTCTTGCAGATTTGTGATACTGAGAGTTAAATGGTCACAAAAATATCTGCATTTATGTAAATTAATAATAATAGTAATATACTGCACTTGTTAAGCGCATATCACACACATGTCTGTATGCCCTGATTAAGGAAGATGAAAAGAGAAACAATAGAATTGACTAAGTATACCATTTTCCCTCTAGGATCAGCCTGGTACCAGTGCGCAGGGCTCCAGCAATCCTGCATCACCCTCCAGCCCAGCAGCCACATCATCAAGCACCGCCCCATCCTCCACCCCATCCAGCACGGCACCTGGACCCGGTGGAAACCCATTCCTTGGAGGTCTGGGTGGATTAGGAGGCATGGGTGGTCTAGAGGGTCTTGGCAGCATGGGACTGGATTCAGCTAACTTTGCTGAGATGCAGCAACAGATGCAAAGACAGGTGGGTTCAAAAGATTAAAAATTACACGTCATGAATCCAGATAGGTTAGAGATGACTCCTAATGTTTCTGGGTCAGTTAGGTGGCATTGGTGGATTGGAAGGCCTTGGTAGCATGGGGCTGGATTCAGCTAACTTTGCTGAGATGCAGCAACAGATGCAAAGACAAGTAAGTTCAAAAGAATAGAAACGAAGCATCATGAATCCGGAAAGGTTAGAGATGGCACCTCATCGGCCTGGGTGGGTTAGGTGGCATGGGTTGTTTGGAAGGCCTTGGCAGTATGGGGCTGGATTCAGCCAACTTTGCCGAGATGCAGCAACAGATGCAAAGACAGGTGGCTTCAGACGCTTAGAGCTTACCCCTCGTCTGTCTGGGTGGGTTAGAATGGATAGGTGGTCTAGAGGCCCTTGGCAGTATGGGGCTGGATTCAGCTAACTTTGCTGAGATGCAGCAACAGATGCAAAGACAGGTTGGTTCTACAAAATTTACTCAAAACAGAATTCTTAATTAAAAGTACCATTTTCTACATAATTGCTGCCAAAGGAATTGAATAAAGGTTGCACTGATAAGCAAACTGTCCTTATTTGTTGCATATTTTTTTTCTTTTCAAAGCCTAATTCAAACGGGGCATTTAGTGGAGAAGGTGATTTAAAAATCAGTCTGCATCGTTATGATCGAACATTCAGCTCAATTCTGCTATATCTCAGTTGAGCAGTTTAATCCCTCTTTTTCTGTTTAATGTTTGGGTGGTCTGCAACATACTGTAGATTTATGTTGCCCAATTTAATTCTTCTTCTTTGTTATACTTTTTGAGTAACCCAGTCATGACGAGACAACTACAATAAATACTGTCTAAATGCCTCTTATTGTAAGTCTATGAATGTTATGGACTTGTCTCTACAATTTCTACAACAAAGATCTGAATTGCTCAATCTTACTCTACCTTTTCTTTTCTTCTTCTTCTTCTTCTTCTTCTTCTTCTTCTTCTTCTTCTTCGTCTTCTTCTTCTTCTTCGTCTTCTTCTTCTTCTTCTTCTTCTTCTTCTTCTTCTTCGTCTTCTTCTTCTTCTTCGTCTTCTTCTTCTTCTTCTTCTTCTCCTCCCATTCTCCTTCTTCTTCTTTCTTTTTTCTTCTTCATTTGCATTGTTTATTATAGTTGATGAGTAACCCAGACATGAAGAGACAAGTGTTAGAAAATCCTATGATACAGAACATGATGCAGAACCCAGAACTCTTGAGAATTGTAGTGGATAAAACCCATATCTACAATAAATACTGTCTAAATGCCTCTCATTGTATGTGTATAAAATGTTCTTATTCTATTTCTTCTTCATTTTCATCTTTGTTATAGTTGATGAGTAACCCAGATATGATGAGACAAGTCTTAGACAACCCCATGGTACAGAACATGATGCAGAACCCTGAGCTCTTGAGGAACTTGGTTCTTGGAAACCCACAGATGCAACAAATCATGGAGGTAAATTATAAGGTTATCTATTCATCACCTGTGTCTGTCTCTTATGGTATAAATGCTAGTTTTAGAATGCGTTGTCAGGATCTGATCAAAAGGAGAACTAAATGTAAATGAATTATCAGAAAATGATGATTGTATTATTGTCATTCTTGTATGAGAGAGCACATATATGAATTTGGTAATGGTATATAATTATTCTGTATGTATTACCTTGATACCAAATAGCCACCTGTAAAGACTATCTCCATGTTATTACAACTGTGTTCTTTGAATGCCATTGCCATTAATATGAATTGATGATTACAGGGCCTAAATTAATCCAATGCCACAGAAGACCAGGCCTTAGATGCCCTACCTACTGGCTTCAATACCCTCCATTTTGGCCTTGGAGATTTTGTGATTTTTCAAATTCTTATTCACACTTGTGCTCTTGTATGAAAATGTTTCCTCTAAGAAAGTGGCCTTACCCTTGGAATAATTTTGTATAATGCATTTGTTTTGATGGAAAATTGCCATCTCGTCCAATACCATCTCGTCCATTGACTGTTTCGTCCAAACGCGCTTCGTCCAACATTACTTCGTCTATAAACATTTCGTCCAATAAACATTTCGTCCAATTGCCGCTTTGTCCAATATCCCGTTCGTCCAATAGCCATTTCGTCCAATAACCATATGGTCCATCATCATTTTGTCCAATTGCCTATTCATCCAATTATCATGTGGTCTAGTCCTACTTCGTCCAATTACCGCTTTTTTTAGTGTCACTTTGTCCAATCATCGGATTGTCCAGATTGGACGAAGTGATGTTAGCCCAAATGGCTATTGGACGAATTGATTATTGGACCAAACGTTAATGGACAAAATGGCTATTGGACGAACAGGATATTGGACTAACTGGTTATTGGACAAAGCGGCTATTGGACGAAATGAATATTGGACAAAACGGTAATTGGACGACTTAATGTTAGACGAAGCGCGTTTGGACGAAACGGTCATTGGACGAGATGGCATTGGACGAGATGGGGATAAACCGTTTTGATCTGTAGACCATGTATGTTTTGCTCACAATTTACCAACATGCAAACAATTTCCAGCTGGTGAATTTCAACCGGCTGTCATTTTGGATGCCAAAAATGTTCTCAATAAATGTTCACTCTTAATGTTTTAAGTGGAATATCTGGCTGCTGATAATTTTGTTCTCAAGAACTAATAGAAAACTCGTTGAAGAGTTCTTGTGAATAAAGTCCTAGCTTATATACTTGTTACTTCATACAGAGAAACCCAGAGGTGTCTCACATGCTGAACAATCCTGAGGTTCTTCGTCAGACCATGGAGCTCGCTCGTAATCCAGCGATGTTCCAAGAAATGATGAGGTCACAGGATAGAGCCCTCAGTAATCTAGAGGTAAGGAACATTGATGAAACTGGTAATAAGGATTATGATGGTGGTGGTGGTGGTATTTTCCAAGAAATGATGAGATTTCATTACAGATTGATGATACTGGTACTCAGGATTATGGTCGTGGTGATGATGATGATGATGATGATGATGATGATGATGATGATGATGATGATGATGATGATGACAATGATGATGCTGATGATGGTAGTGAGGATAATGATGATGATGTTAGTGGTGGTGGTGGTATGTTCAAAGAAATAATGAGATCCCAAGATAGATCACCCAGTGATCTAGAGGTAAGAAACCTTTATGATACTGGTAACAAAGATTATGATGGTTGTGGTGATGATGATGATGGTGGTGGTGGTAGTAATGATGATAATGGTGATGATGACGATGATTGTGATGATGATTATGATGATGGTGAAAATTATGGTAGTGAGGATCATGATATGTTGATGATGATGACAATAATGGTAGTGATGATGATGATGGTGATGATGATGTTTTTGATGGTAATAATGATGATGATGATGATGATGATGATGATGATGATGATGACGGTGATGATGATGATGATGATGATGATGGTGGTGGTGATGATGGTGGTGATGATAATGGTGGTAATGGTAATAATGATGATGATTATACTGGGGATGATGATGGTAATGATGACGATGTTGTTGTTGATGATAATTGTGTCAAAGATGATGATGATGATGATGACAACAATGATTTGAGTTTTATCAGTCGATTAGGTTGAAAACCGTGGCAAAATCAGATATTTTTTTTACTGGTGTTATTATTTATAATTTTCTGTTTCTTTTATGTGCAGAATATCCCCGGAGGGTTTAATGCTCTACGGAGACTCTACACAGATGTTCAAGAGCCTATGATTAGCGCTGCACAAGAACAGCTTAGGGGAAACCCGTTTGCAGCTCTCGCAAATAGTAATTATGTTTCTACCACTTCAAAACCTATCATAATCAACCCTTAGTCAATATCTGGTGTACTATACACTTTTGAAATAAAGATTTCTGGCTTGAGAGTACATTCATATCTACTACCTGAATCAGGTTTGTAACAAGTAGCATAAGATTTTGGGCAAATGCATAAAGATCCAAAATACTAACAAAGAATTTTTTCTCCTCATTGAGTGGACTAGATCTCTTGATATCTTTTGAGATTAAGGCACATTAAGTCCAGGTATTCATTCAAGTATGACAAAAGTCAAGTCTAAATAAATCATAAGAAATAAATTCTGATATTCAGTTCAGTTCAGTTCAGTTCATCCATTTATTTCTCAAACAGCATAAAAACACTAAAATTTACAAAGTAAAATATATAGCAGATATAAATTAAAAACTGGTTGACGGTAGCAGCCAAAAAGGAATGCCCTAATGGGAGGCCGACCGATATAAACATTGCATATTCTGTAATAAGCTTCCGAAATGAGCTTTGGTAAAACAAAATTTAAATCAATTTTGCTATTATCTTTGATGTTGTTATGGATATCTCTCCATTTTGTCAACAGAAATTCTAGTGTTATTTCCAAGAAACCAATCTTTTCATCTATTTGTGAGCATGTAATTGACATGTAGAGTTCTGCAGGTTTTGGGGATTGTGTTTTTTTCTGGTACCTCATTTGAATTTTGATATTAATCTTGTTCTGAGAATCTTGTTCACAGATCATAAGTTAAGTGCTATTATGGTCCATTAAATGAGAATTGTTCTACTCTGTGTCTATGTCATACTTGTAGATTGTGTTGCTGGAAAGTGGCAATTGATCACAATTCAACTGCAAATCAGTTGCAAATTGAAGCATGTATTTTCATTAGCACACAATCTACACCTCTAACCAGTGCCCTGTAACATAAAGGTTTGCGATTAATTGCTAATCTGATTGCGATTGATTGCAAGTCTATTGCAAATCATGTGCTGAAGTTTGCAATTGATCGCAAAATCAAATAGCGATTAATGCAAATCTTTATGTTACGGGGCCCAGACCTGCATAAAACAATGATTTTGATTGGTTCATGGCAATCAACTGCAACTTGCTTGCAACATCTCGTTAGTGTGTAAAATCATCAACTCAATTCAACCATGAGGAGTGAAATACCATGAAAAATCACCAAATAAATAACTGCGTGGATTGTAAGTGTGTGAAGCCATCAACCAATTTTACCATGACGAGTGGAATATAGTTAAAAATCTTCAAATAATGAACTATTTGTATTGTAATCCTCTGCAGGTAACTCATCCAATCAGCAGGGCGTGGAGAACACAGAACCCCTCCCTAACCCCTGGGCCCCACCCTCCCAAAGGTCCTCGTCATCGACCACCACCTCAAACACCACATCAACAACCAGTACATCCAGCACTACCACTCCCATGGCGGGCATTCAACCGGGTAAGTGGAATACAATTTTGCAAACAAATAGGTTTAAGACATAGGGTCTTGCATCTCTCATCTTTTGGGATGGATGAAGTCATGGTGTAGCAGCTTTGACTCACGCCTTTCAATCAGAGGGTCACAGTTCAAAATCCACCCATTTCGTGAATTTTCTTCAGTGTGAAATTCATCACCATTGTCCTGCAATCTACCCAGGTGTTATTGGGGACTGGTTGGAAGTGATTATAAGCTTGTTCAATATAACATTGAACGCCGTGAAGCAACCTGCTGCTATGCTTCCAAGGGAGTGGAAATGTACATGCTTTGTTTATGTATATGGCTTAATCCAATAAACCAGGTTAATAGTAGCTCTATGTTACTTCATTGCCCACTGGGAGAACATTTTGTAAAAACTGAACTGTAAAAATAATCCCTGTTGGCTCCAAAATTATCCCTGCTAATTACATTATGGGGACTATTTTTAGGAGGAAAATGAAAAGGAGCCCTCGTAAAGTATTTAGTGTTCTGTGGATTGTCATTTTAATTTGATTTGATCATAATCATAATAATTTGATAATCCTGATGAAATGTTTGATCCTATTTCAGGTCCCAACATCTACAACAGTCCTGGACTACAGAGCATGATGCAGCAGATCCAAAGCAACCCTAGTCTAATGCAGAACATGATGCAAGCTCCCTACATGCAGTCGATGATGAGATCTATGGCAGATAATCCAGACATGGCTGCACAGGTAACCTTTAGAGCGATGAAAACGGTATTAGTGCTTGCTTGCTTGCAACCCTAGTCTAATGCAGAACATGATGCAAGCTCCTTACATGCAGTCGATGATGAGATCTATGGCAGATAATCCAGACATGGCTGCACAGGTAACCTTTAGAGCGATGAAAACGTTATTAGTGCTTGCTTGCTTGCAACCCTAGTCTAATGCAGAACATGATGCAAGCTCCCTCCATGCAATGATGAAGAGATGTATGGCAGATAACCCAGACATGGTCGCTCAGGTAACCTTTAGAGTGATGAAAACTATATTAGTGCTTGCTTGCTTGCAACAGATCCAAAGCAATCCAAGGCTGATGCAGAATATGATTTAGAACATGATGCAAGCTCCCTCCATGCAATCGATGAAGAGATGTATGGCAGATAACCCAGATGGCCGCTCAGGTAAGCTGTAGAGTAATGAAAACTATATTAGTGCTTGCTTGCAACAGATCCAAAGCAACCCTTGTCTGATGCAGAACATGATGCAAGCTTTGCACATTCTTGTGAGGTCAATGGCTAATAACTAAGACATTGCTGCTCAGGTAAAGTAGCAACCTTTAGAGTAATACAACTTTTTCAGTGTTTGCTGGCATCAAATTCAAAGCAACCTAACTCTGATGTATAACATGGTGCAAGCTCTGTATATGCAGTCTATGGTGATGTACATGTTATTCTTATTTTGATTTGTATTTTAAGTCTTTTGTTTTGTTGGTGAAACACTACCCAGATGGTAATCAAGACATTTGTGTAGACATCTTTGCGATTCCATCCCTCCATTCCCTTTGGACTCCCCAAGGCAAATCTATCAACTGACAGATTGACTATTGACCATCTTTGTGTACCAACTCTTCTATTATGAATCACGCAAGTAATTCCCAAACATTGCATCTTATTCAATTTCTTTCATTTTGTGTTTCAGGTGATGAGGAATAATCCACTGTTTGCAGGTAACCCTCAGCTTCAGGAACAGATGACTAGAATGATGCCTGCGTTCCTACAACAAGTAAGTCTATTGCTGATAACCCAACACCATTACTTATTAATGGGACCAGGAGGTCAAAGTTTGATTTACGACAATGGCATTAATATCATTCAGCAAGGAATTTATGCACGATGTGCTGTACTTAGCCCAGGTGATTTGAATGGGTGCCAGTAGGAATTTAATTCTTGATGGGCTGCATATTTGCAATAGCTGGGTAATAATTGAGAGCGCTTCTAAAGATTAGTATTAGGAGCCTATTAAAATAAACTTGTTTTTCATTATTGGTATAACCCTTGAGGCATTAAGCTAGGAATCCCTGTGTGCTTAATTGTTTTCTAGAATATTCAAGTTGTAAGATTGATCTTCCAAATCCTGCCCCATTTCAATAAAGAACACAGTCAATTGGTGAGATTGGGGAATTAGCCCCCCCCCCCTCATGGATCAACCCTATCTAGACTACAGGAGGACCACCCCCCCCTCAGTCTTAAATAAAATAAATGAGATAATTTATATAGCGAAGTCACTATATTGATATACTCTACTGTGCTATGATGTTAGGGTCTGTGGATATTGTTACAAAAATAATGCCTATATAGGTACAAGATATCATTGAAAAGCTTCAAGAAATAAATGAGTTATCAACAACTTTTTAAAAATATCTACAGATGGAGATATCTTATTTCTATTGGCAATTTGTTCCAAAGTTTTGGTGCAGCACAGCTGAAGGCGCAGTCACCAAGTGTCACTTTTGTTTTAAGATGTGGTAGTTTAAGAATAAGTTTGTCCTGTCTACTTCGTAAATTGTGGGAATATCTGTTCGACTTAAACGATACTAATTCAGACAAGTAATAGGGGGCCTGACCGTTAAGTGCTTTTTAGGTCAGCAACAAAATTTTGAATGCGATCCTTTGTCTTGTGGGCAACCAATATAATTCAATAAGCACAGGCATCATAATATCCCATTGTATATAAACCGATTGCAAACTCCTATGGGATAAGTTTTATTTTACAATTATTGTATTCACTCATCTGAACAGATGCAGAATCCAGATGTACAACAAGCATTGACAAACCCCAGAGCGTTACAAGCCATCATGCAGATACAACAAGGCATGCAACAGTTGGCCTCGGAGGCACCTGGTCTCGTTCCTGGGTAAGTGTATAAACAGATTCTTGTGTTAGTTTTGATAAGCATTGATGAACCCCAGAGCGTTACAAGCCATCATGAAGATACAACAAGCCTCAGAGGCACACAGACTCGTGCCTGGGTAAGTGTATTAACAGATTCTTGTGTCAGTTTTGATAAGCATTGACGAACCCCAGAGCGTTACAAGCCATCATGAAGATACAACAAGCCTCAGAGGCACACAGACTCTTGCCTGGGTAAGTGTATAAACAGATTCTTGTGTTGGTTTTAAAAAAATATCAAATAGTCAACCTTTAAGATAAGAAATGTAAAAGATGACAACAAATTCTATTCTGTCAAGTACTTGTGTACTGGAAAATATTCCATTTATTGTGATTTTTTAAATATCATGACAGAAATTCATATACTGTGTAATCTGAATTTTATTTTTAATTGGCCTTGCAAACATTTCCACTCTGTCCACACAATCAAAAACATGAAAATAATATTATGCCAACGATATGTATAGGCATGTATATGTATGTATATATGTGTGTATATATATATTTGAATTTATACCTTACATAGAAGAAATATATCTTTAGAACACTCACAGCCTAGAATCATAAGTAGTTATACCAGCGGATAATTTTTCTGGGGCATATGGATATGATGGATCGTAGTATTTTTCTCTTCTGAATTAACTGATATTAATATGCATACCCCCTTGCTATATCTATTAGAACCAAAAAGATAAAGGAATTTCTTACAGTTAGCACAGGTCTATTCATCAGTCTCTATTTGCTTACCATGCTTTCAATCCCCATCTCCACAGAATGACAGGAGGCTTGGCGCCCACAGCATCAACCACCGCCACCACGCCAGGTGCGTCTACCACCTCCTCCTCCCCAGCCACATCCACCGCCACCACCACCACATCCTCCACAACCCCAGGGACAACTACCACCCCTGCACCAGGCACCATCCCCAGTCTGAGTGGGCTACCACCGGTGGGGGAGCCACAGTTCAACCAGTTGATGAGTCAGATGTTACAATCGTTGGGTACTAGCGGTGGACAGCAGGCATCTTCACAGGTACTGATGCAGACCCTACTTAAAGATATTTTGGAGTTTACGATTTTATTTGTCACAGTCACATTCACAGTAGCCCGGGAGTAAAGATCAACCAATGTCAACGTGTCTACTGCTCTAGTTCATTAACTCCCTGAGTCAGTTTTCATTTCAGTCGACTAGTTCCAGCTGACGTTACAATAGCATTCCCACAAGAAACACACACTTGTCTATGGGCTAGTCACAGATCAGTGAACGAACGAGAAATTCAAGAAATGTTCGTCAAAGATTGGGAGAGCTCGTCAAAGATTAATCAGAGCTGTGTCGTAACAATGCGCAGCTGGGCGCAAAATGTGACGTGTACTTCCAGTCTTCTGTGACTGTGACTGTGATGAATGAAACAGAAACCCCCATATTGTCATATATTCAGATTTTGAAATTAAAAAAAATCCTCAAATAAAGCTGTCTGACCTATATTATTACATTCAGATTGATGAAAAAAAACAACAACAAACAATGCAAAAAGGATGTAAGTTATACAGGCACTATCAAGATATTTATAGAAATTGAATAAAGTGTACCATGAGTGCTTTATTCCTGTTCCTTTGTATGTCATATTTTGAACTCCAATACTGTATGAAAATTTTGTTAATGGGTCTTTTCATTTTTGCTCTGTTAAATTGTAAAGCGCTATGGTACTCTCTGTTTTTTAGCGCTATAGCAATAATCTATATTAGTATTATATATCGGGTTGGATCAAGTTTTTCATGCGATGTCCCTGTAACAAAGATATTCATCTTAGTTCACCATAAATATTGATTCAAATCTTGTTAAACTATGAACTATCTATTGAAAATTGTCGACCTGCCCTTTTTATTGTTTTATTACATGTTTCTTGTGTCTCTGGGTTTCTTGATCACAAGGCTAACATCCCACTAACCATCTTAATTTCTCTTGTTCTATTTCCTGTTTTTAGCCGCCTGAGGTCAGGTTTGAATCACAGCTGCAACATCTAGCGTCTATGGGCTTCGTAGATCGTGAGGCAAACATCCGCGCTCTGACGGCCACAGGAGGCGATCTCTCCGCAGCGATCGACAGACTCCTTGCGAGATGACAACCTTAGTCTGAAAAGTAGGATTATCAAAAGTGAAGTTTTCACTTTAAGAAGTTATTAACTATGATCTAATCATTGATCCGTGGGTATTGTTATGTCATCTTATCAAAAACAGAAAAATAACTCAAATGATCTGTCTGCAAAACATTGATATTATGGTGATTGTTTGCAACTGCATAAAATTAGTCGTAGGATCGTTCAAATCATAATTCCTTCAAGGTCCTGTTGTAATGAATATGTTTTTATTTTAATGTAAGTAATTATGTTCACACATTTGTCCATTTGGTATAATAATAGTAGTTAAGATGCATGGCCATAGTTGTACTGGAACTAGCCACAGTGATTACTAATGATGATGTAGATTCATGTAGCTTTTGCTTGACAAATATGGTGTTGACAAGCAAAGCCATATCTCCGAGGCCTTTATTATTTTTTTTTTGAGTAAAACAGTGTTTGAACTTTCTGCTAATTCAATCTGTTCAGAATCAAAATATAGGTGTTTAATAGTGATCGTATATGGCACTTTGAGCAAGCACTATGCGCTTAAATTTCATCCAATTTCTTAGCATAGCAAATATGTGAGATTACCTTCTGTATGTCAAACCCTTAAATACAATTGTTAAACAAACTCTATTACCATCTTGTTCTTGTAAACCTTAGGGGGTGTTGCTCAAAAGTTGCAATTGATCGCAAGTTGCAGTTGATCGGGACGCGCCAATCAAAATCATTGTTTCATGCACGTCTTATTAAATGCGCGCACCACGCGCGAATAAAAATGCGCGTTACAATGTGCAAAGTTGCAGTTGATTTGCAGTCGATTTTGAGCAACACCCCATTAGTCATATTAAGTTTGTCACATGCTTTTGATATTATGTTTTGTCATGTGTTAATGAATTGATTTTTACTTTTGCCTATTTGTGATTGTCTTTTAAGTCAGCATAAATTCAAATATCATATTCTAAGGGGATGTTGTTAAAAAGTTGCACTTGATTGCAAATCACTTGCAAATTGTCACATGCATTTTCATTTGCGCATGAAACAATGATTGATTGGCATGTTCCGATCAACTGCAACTTGCTATCAATTGCAACTTTTGAACAAGACCCCCTGAGTGATTCAAACCAATCATTCTATCCTGCACCACCAGTCACAAATCTTTGTATACATGTTATCACTATAAAGTGCAGGACAACGGGATCACAGTGTAATCTCTGGTTAAAACGTATTGTTTTAGGCTTTTTATAACAACCGGTAGCAAAGAATTCTGACATGCACTATACTCATCCATGAAATAGGACACATTTTTAGCAATCTGTAAAGAGCAAAATTTTTCTTTGTTGAGCATTTTTGCTGTCAAGAATTACACAAGTTTATCTTTTCTAGCATGGAAACTTGAATTCAAGATTATAATATCCGAAGAAGTGTAATGTTAGCATTCATATTTTTATAGTTTGGCTTGATAAGACTCTAACTGCACACAAAGATGCATCACCAATCCGTGAGTTTTAAGTCAATACTCATGGCACAAAAACATACGTCATATAAATCTATAGTACAATTAGGTGGGATATACCTCATCTACAATGGTGATAATGCAGTACAATTGCTTGACTTTGTGAATACCGAATTTAAGTGTATAATTGTTTTTTACAGAATTTTTGTAGGCACAGGATTTAAAAAAGTGTCAACAGATTTGTTATGTTTTAATTTTTTCACCATTCCTTTTCCACTTGCTTTTTTCATTAAGACATTGTGACTCAAAGATTCTTGGAAAGTATACAGATATGTGATTAGTTTTTTTCCTGTTAAATAAAGTGTAGTACATTGTAATTGTCGTTTGGAACACATAATCAACTTTAAAATATACAGAAATCATCGGTTGAATGGATTGTTGCCATTTTTGGGGCCATTATTTGAAAGGATTTATTACCTGAATAGGAAATCATATATATGCCCTTTTCTGATTTGATTTTTTATGTAGTATATTTTGTAGATTTCTCTCCTTTTTCCCTTCTGCCATTGAATACAAAAATTTGTCATCACTGATAATTTCTTAATGACAAGATAATCAATTATACCATGAACGAGCTTCTTTTAATTGTTAGTCTTTTATGTATATATTTACCACCAGGTAAAAGCTCTCGCATTTCACAAAATTTTACATCAGATTTTCACAAGTTAAATGTAAAGGGTTTTAAAAATAAGTGTAGTGAGCGCATTTTGTGTTTCAGATCGGCAAGAATATTGGGTTTCCGATATTCTGTGTACCCCAGAATGAATTCTTTTAACATCTACAAATGCTTTAGATCGTGGTAACATGTAAAGAATGTGTATACTTCATAAGACTTCTGTTCAAGTTATATTGGGCAGTAGCTTACAGACTTTTATTAACCAGATATTTTCTTTAACTTTCAATTCATATATGATAACCCCTTATAATAGTCACATAAAAAAAAAAAACAATTAGTATGTATCCATTTACAGTGTTATCTATATATTTTTTCTTCATATTTGTATCTTTGAGGGAGACAGAGAGATCAATTGATACAAATGAAACATTAAACCAGCTTTCAGCACCATGAGCACCAATAAGGTGGACCTGTGCGCGATACAAGTAGCCACCATTATTATTATTATTATTATTATCTCGCTTGATTAGAATATTTTGTTTAGCTACTTCAATTCCAATGAAATCAGTACATTTTTTCTTTAATTGCTCGTAGTACTGTTTTCTGACTGCAATATTACAAGAATTGTCATGGAGGTTCACATCTCAAATGACTTGCACTTGAAGATGTATGATTCACCTTTTGAAGTTTAAAATTTGTTCAAAACTTGAAGGGGAAACGTAAGCAAGTCTCCCAATAAAAACAAACGTTGTGCGCGACAGGTGCGATAGCAAAATTGCCCCCCTCGTTGTAATAGCGTTAACATGATTTCAATTTATACCTATATTGCATGTATCACATTTAAAGTATGCTCTATCATCGAAACAATGCCTTGTTTCTGTAAGATTTAAATAGATTAAATTTAATTCTGCGCAATGTGCTGTTAAAATGTATGTCAATTTTCAATCAGGGCCCCATAACATAAACGTTTGTGATTAATTGCTAATCTGATAGCGATTGATATCAATCGCAAGTCTATGGCAAATCATGTACTAAAGTTTGCAATTGATCGCTAAATCAAATAGAGATTAAAAGCAAACCTTTATGTTATGGGGCCCAGGTCAAATTATGAGGAGTCACAATTCACACAAACCGTTTATGCATCGTATAAGTAAATACATTCATAGTGCTCATTTATCTAAGGTAAGTGCTTGATGTAAAATATAGCAGACTGCAAAATTGCTATAAATATTTATCTGTAAATACTTCAATTTCCTAATATGTGTATTTGAAAGGTTGATTTTGATTAATTTCATGGACATTAAGTACAATACTATTGATACATTTAGATTGAATAACCTTGGGGTCAGGAATCGTTCAGATAATTTTTTTCTTCATTTCACATTACCTTTTTCCATATGGGAACCAGCTTCCCAAAAGATGTTGAAATTTGGCAGCATCCAGAGGAGCATCAGTTTTATTCTCACCTGTAGACTTGTACAAAGGACAGAATTTGAACTTATTTTCTTTTTAATTCTAAAAATGAGATCTTAGTTTAAAAAAAAAAAAAGCAAATATTTGCACTGAGACAGCAGAGAAGGTATTAAAATCTGGAAACCACTCCATTTTCTAGCTCATTTGGGTATTTGGGGTCATATATTTAATGCTAACTGCCTGAAACTCATTTACAAGTGAAATTGGTCAATACCTTTTTCTTCAAGTTTAAAATTTGTGCTGTCCCAAAACAAGAAAATTTAACAACAATTTTGATCTTAGTTACTAATGGTAAAGAATGAACCTGTAAAAGCTAAATAAATCCTGACGTAGAGTAATTGAAATGATTGCCGCCTTTTCAGTATATATCTTCATCATGTGCTCTCTCGTAGCTATCTATACATGTAAATAAAGTAGGGCTATATGAAGATGTCAATATGCCACTTTTGCAAAAAAAAATGTGTATTGAATATTGATTTTATTCATTCAATAGTTTGAAAAAAAAGGCCTTTATATTTGCTATTGTGATTAACAGTGCTGGTGCGGGGTAGCGAACAACTTTACAATGTATATTGAAGCAATTTAGAATGAGAATTTATTTGGGTAACGAAAAAAAATTGTCACAAACATTTTGTCACATCTCGCCAATTATGCCCATGCACAGTCCTTACGTTTATCTTATTCATGTATTCTTTCATAAGTTCACACGGTTTTATAAAAGTGTACATTTATTTGTTTTACAGATTTTATTTCGATGAATATGTTAATGGCATCAATTCATCTTTTTCACTGACTCATTTTTTTTTGTGAAGCATTCATAATTTCCAGTCTCCTCGTGAATTATTATGTGTATGTTGTGTAATTTAACATCACACTAAGCCAGAGAAATAAATAAGAATTATCAAAATTGAAAGTATGAATTCTCCCTTTTGTCGTGTTTCTCAATTTAAACTATTTCCATCAATAATTCAACAAGATTTACATACAAATTTTGCCCTCAAAATATGGAACCACAATTAGTGACCTTCCGTATGTGCGAGATTGATGTGACAAGATTTCTAGTTTCAACGGCCTTACTACAACATAGATGCTAACCGTTCTGGAATGTGCATGAGGTCATTATTAAAATGTTAATAATGTAACAGCTGAACAAAGAATATGCTCTTGAGAGAAGACATGGCAATTAACACCATACTTTCAATGAAAGCTTGGACTTTACATAAAAATACTCCTCATGCATATTCCAGAACAGTGGGCATCTTTGCAAGAACTGCCATACTCTAAAGGTATGATCAGACAGGCCGAGCAGAGCTGTAGTGGTTCTTTAGCGGTAGGGATTTAGTCTGCAAGGACAGACTCTAGGCTTTCGGTGTATGCATGTGCAGACCCTGTATCACGCATGCACACACCGAAAGCCTAGGGTCTGTCCATACAGACTAGATCCTAACCGCTAAAGAACCGCTACAGTTCCGCTCGGCCGATGTGACCACATCTTAAAGGGGAATTCCCTAAATATTGATATATTTCTGGTTATTGAAGGTAAAAAAAAAAGATATCCAATGTATTTACAGGAATATGGAGGTTTTGGTTTCATTTTTCAGTCACTGTCACTGGGAGGGTACATTCGTAACTTTGAATATATCATCCAATTTACGAAGTTTGATCATTGTATATTTCTCCATCCACAGACAGTACATTCATGTCTGAGATTAATTCCCATTTAATCTATCAGCTACATGAATGGATGTCAGAATTATAAATTTCACTTTAAGAAAACATCAAATAAACAATGCAATTTCAGATATTTCCAGTTTTACTTCTCCAACTCTGTAATGAAATAGAAGTTTGTAATAACGAAAGCAATTGGCTTACACGTATTGTCTGGGTTACAAAACACTGAAAAGTTGACCAAAAATGAAGAGAGACGATTAAAAAGTTATCCCTTATTTATATTGTGTAGTGTACCTTCTTTTCGCAAAGTACCTATATAACAAAGAAAATACCAGCTATCCTTCCAGATACTGTGCACTCTTGGCAGGATGATTGGAGACCAACCGTGAGCAAATAAATCGAAAATAAACTTAATTAAAAAAATGAAAGAAATAAACAAAATATGCCGAAACAGGCCTTTTCATGCTAAACAATGATGTCTCTGAATAAAACTAAAAGTTACTTATATAGATCTATCTTTTAAATAAAAATTCACAGCACCCGGACAGGATTCGAACCCACGGTTAGAAGACGAGTGTCTTAATCACTAGATCACTGGAATGCCTGAGTAATTTGGTTTATATCATTATGATATACCTGCCTGGGTTCTGTGAATTTCTTTTCAGAGTTAATGAAAATTGCTCTGTGATTGGCTGCCCCTTACATCCTTTTCGTTCTTTCTCTCCACCTCCTTGTTTAGCTTTTTCTATATACTTGTATGTTCACTTGATTTCCTTGTCATTTTGCCTATGATTATAAAGATTCTGCTAGGATTAAAAGCTCAAGCTCTTTTTTTTTTTTTTTTTTTACTTCATGACAATTAATAACACAGTTTTGTGTGTATACCCTGGATGGTGAGAATAGCATTTATTTGTCTATGATTAATTACCCCCACTAGTAATCTTTTTCTAACCATCAAGATTCCATTCTTCACAGCTAAAAATTGAAAACCGATCAAAGGGAAAGTTCTCTTAAGCATAAAAAATCATTCTGTTAAATATTTTACTAAAAATAAATGTTCTTTCTTTAGGTTTTTACAAAAAGCCTCCAGAAATAAAATATTGTGATCAACAAAGATATACTTTTGGCAGATTTGAATATAGATCCCACTCTCATGTATGAAATCAGATGACATATTTAGAATATCAGGTGCATAATAAAAAAATTCTAGAGAACAAAATTTTAATCACAAATTAATTAAGAAATTATTTAAATCAATGTTAAATAAAAGAGGACACTTAATGTCATGTAATGGTCATAATACACTTTTAAAGATTGTTATGTTGCGACGCAGATATTGTTAATCTCTACCATATGTATATTTCTACTTAAATTGGTCTTGGCATTTATTGTTCTGTGGTTTACTCTTCAGTTTTTCTTTGATAATTTGTAAAACAAAATATTCAAAAGTAGAGATATCCATTCAGCTTGCAGTAATATTCAGTATATTTGAGGAATAAACGTCCCACTATTACGTTGAAGCGAGAATATCTGAATGAGAAAATCGTATCAAGTCTTTATTACGTAAGCCCATACATTTATCATTTTGTTATTACTTCAACATGTCTGATCATGCATCAAAGCTCAAACAAATAAGTTAAATACCAGATAACGGTACACCACTAAAGTAGCAGAATTGAAAACATCTAGTTGTGCAGTTTTTCAAATATACTCCTCTCTATAGAATAAATATGTTATGATGTAATCATGTCCAGTTTAGAGACTTGTCCTAACATTGGTACATTCGGGGTTGATCCATCCTTTATCTGCATATTGATGAATTTGATCTTCCAATTATTATTTGCAACGGGGTCTTTCACCAAGCCAAAGTTCAACTCAAACAATCCTATACATGTTCCTGCTTTATGGATGGTGCCACACACCGCAATGATCACGAGTCCGTGCGGCTCGCTGCAGCCTCTCGTGCCCTCCTGGGATAGGTTCGGATTAAACATTAGTTCTTCTTCGGTGACAAGTGCCTTTGAATAAATTCTAATTTCTAGAAAGCAATTTAAGTTCGAAAAAAATTTGTTTCATCACATGAACTTTTCTTTTATTACTTCAATTTGTCCGACAACAAATTTAACTTGAAATGAATGAGTTAAATATCAGTTAAACTGCCATTAAAGCCAAAATTGAAAAAAAGACACTCTTTTTGCAGTAGTTTAAATGTACCGGTACTCCTCTCTATTGAATAAATATGTCATGATGTAATCATTTCCAGTTTAGACACTTGTCCTAACGTTGGTACATTTGGGGTTGATCCAGCCTTTATCTGCATATTGATGAATTTGATCTTCCAATTATTATTTGCAATGGGGTCTTTCACCAAGCCAAAGTTCAACTCAAACAATCCTATACATGTTCCTGCTTTATGAATGGTGCCGCACACCGCAATGATCACGAGTCCGTGCGGCTCGCTGCAGCCTCTCGTGCCCTCCTGGGATAGATTAGGATTAAACATTAGTTCTTCTTCGATGACGAGGCATCCCAGTCTCGCTGCGACAACGTCTGAGCCGTCGTAAGCATCAAGCTGGCAGTCAGTCCCCCGTAAGACGCAGAGTTTGAGGCTGGCGTCAGCTAGGAAGTGGCTGGGCCCCCATTCGCTGGGTGATTTTGTTGGGGAATGAGGGTGGAGTTGGTTGAGTTGGGTGAAGAACCACGATGAGAACTGTATAGCAAGCTCTTGGCACCAGGAGGAATGATCCGCATCGTTGGGAGAAGTCGTCTGCGAGCATGACTGGGCACTCTCTTGAGAGAGATGAAACATTTCTTGAGAAGACTCATAGTATTCTTGTGATGAACTTGGGCTGTCATTGGTTGGACTTTCCTTACCATTCTATGGAAACACAGAAAAGACACAGGCGTAAATAAGGCTTCAAATAGAATCTTACAAACAATATAAGCAAGCACTGCAAATATTGCAACGAATACAGAGGATTTTTTTGTAACAAAGTCAGATATAACAAGATTTCCGATATCACAAGATGACTTTTATGACCCAGATTTTGTATCCTTTTGTTTCTCTATCATGTTATAAGTTTGTGATCAAAAGTTTGATATAACACGATTTCTGATATTACAAGATAACCTTTATTTTTTTTTAATTCTTATGTTTCTCTACCCTGATATTTCGATATTCCCATTAAAAAGTCATTCTCATGAACCCAAGGAACTTGTTATAAAGATGTACCATTGTATTGTCAAATATATGAATTAATCCTCATCCTATAAACATCTTTTATTCTTAGAGGCTTTGCATAGGTAGAGTGTAAGCCAGAATTCTTCACTTACATGCATGTATCTGTCATCAATACAAAGCTTGAGATATTGGGGTCACAGAGCAATAGACATGGTCCCTAGACCATGTATATTGCTCTGGACCTAACAACATTTCCAATAATTTTGGTCCATTTTGTGAAAAGTGTGTTTGAAATTTCGGATTCCCATCAACAAATTGGAATGTACAAATGTACAAATTGTTGTAAATAAGCCTTACTATGAAAAAAATGAGCTTTAGAATATAAAAAATACAACATGTAAAAACAAAAAAAATGACCATTTTGACAATATTCATGAAATTACACCAACTTATGACTGTCATCCATGACAGATTTGTGACCTAAAAGTTGCTTGAAGTTTTGAAGCATCAGTTAATAAAGTATTAAATCTTTTTTTTAAACAAACATAAGAATCCTCCTCCTCAAAGCCCCTCACACATATGCGAATTGAAGTCGACAGGTTGACTGATTGGAAAAATACGGAGGCTTACAAGTGCAGCACGAAGGCGACTTGCACAAACCTGTCCTTCTCGTCCTAAAGAAGGCCCCTTGGCCAGTTGAACAAGTCGCCTTCGTACTGCACTTATAAGCTTCCATATTTTTCCTTCTTCAACCTCTACCCATCTCAATTCGCATAGGTGCGAGGGGGCTTTTAAGATAAAACTCACAGCAGAAACCGGAGACTGCCAATACTGGAGTACTTTCTGTATGAGTTTGCTTTTGTCTGAGCCAGGCGACATGGGTACATCCTGTTCAGCTAGGTAACTGAAGATTAAATCCCGCCTCACCAGCTTACGACGTAGGAACTGCTCTGCACTGTCGCTGTACATGATGATTGCCTTCATGGCTTCTAAAATGAAAAACATATAAATTCAGATTTTGGACATGGGCACATTGTACTAAAGAGCATACCATGGCAACTATGAACCTCCGTGAAAAAATTCAAAATGGCTGCTTGTTTACATTGTAGTTTGGACAATCTGGGGGCTGAAATAGAATTAGGAATTTGAATTATAAATATTTTGACAAAAATCATCCCAACAGAGTCCATAACATAAAAAAAATGGATATAAAGTTCACATTGAGTGATGGGCGGTAATGCACATTCGCATCCAGCCTGCACTGCATGCCGCCGGTGTACACACGATGGGATGTTTTAAGAACGAGGCATCTATACTCTCGCCGCACACACTGGTGCACAGCTAGATACGAAAATGCATATTATAGCGCCTGAGAGATGCTTTTCTGAAAATGTAGATTTTAGCTCCACCTTCCTTCTGAGATATGGGGCACACACTGTCTGTCTTTGACTTTCACTTTGTGTACTAAAAAAAAAAAAAAAAGTTTTATTTCTGAAATTTCTTGTTACAAAGATGTTCGTCTATGGCTTTGCGCTCTCCCAAATAACCTGATTTGATGCAACTTCATTGGAGGCATTAGCACTTCAATCACATTTGTCCATGGAAAACAAGTTCCAAGCTTTCCTTATCCTGACGTAGTGTACTGGTGGTATGTATCTTCTTCGCAGAAATAGAAAAGTACAAAAAACGCTTTCACAAATAACCACACATGGGACTGAGCAGCAAACAGCAAAAACTAACTAACAACATAGGATAGAACAAAATTTAATATACCTTTCCTGTTTGGAACAGCAACAAGTCTGTTTGTTACAGTGTTTGCAAGATGAACTAGATCCTCTTCTGGAACTTTCTCCAGGAGTGTCTGAACACCCAGTTTCTCTCGTTCAGTCAACATTTTCCTGCTTAGAACTGTTGACTTCCTTTTTCTCACCCAATCGCAGTAGCCTGTTTTTACGTTGATCCTTTTCCCACCAAGTCTTTTCAAACTTTGTTATGGAAACCTAATTTCTCGGATTTTAGAATTTAAAAAACGCAAAAAGAGTCCTAGATCATGATCAATTTATCATATATTGATTTAACATGAATTAAAACCTTTTTACTCCTACAAATATCTGAAATGAGTTTACACAAACAAGGTGATTTGGGTTTTCTTTAACGTGGAAACACGAGTCAAGCTGTATTCGTTCAGTTCGGTTCGGGGAATCCCCACAAAGATTGCGGAGAGTGGAGGACCGAGTAGCGGAGATGGAATAGCGGGCGTGTGGGTGGTGGGCGGG
>BQKZ01001023.1:33718-49986 GCA_036244855.1 Temnopleurus reevesii
AGCGTATTTTCGTGAGGGTGCGCGGCAGCACCCTTTCTCCCATAGACGCTGTGTATTGTAGCTTCAACAACCTGCACTACACGCTGAATTGGGGCGTTTTCTGACTCTCTGGAGGGGGCACCACCAAAAGTCAGAAATCGTTAAAAAAACCCTCCGAGAGTCAGATTTTTTTGTCTAGTGGCTATACTGATTTCGGCGCTAACGCACTTTCCTATCCAGCGCAGCGGCAATGCCTCTGGTGTACACACGAAGGGACATTTAAAGAACAAGGCATCTCCATACTCATAGCTGGATACAAAAGTGCATTAGCACCCTGATTTCTTCACTCATTTGGCCAGGCATGGCAATAGGATGCCATTTATCAATTTAATGGTCTTTAATTTATATTGGGTAGATAATATTTTCAATTTTTTTGCCATATCCCAACACGTATAAACAAAATTGACATCAGGTTTCTGAGATGCTCTGCAAATTGTTTTTAAATCAAAATTCAAAATCCCCCCCCCCCCCGCAATTTTTTTTTTTAAACCCCAGAAAAGTAATTGATAATTTCTCCTTTATCGCCCAACCTCATCTCCTCTAATTCTGAGGTTATATTGATAGTAGGGATATCCATTGGTTCCATTTTAACGCCTGGTAGAACAATAGACAATGTAATTTCGTTTCACTCAGGTCTGCAAGTACCTAGTGTTTTCGGACTGAATCATCAAATTGCACCCACCAAACTCAATACATGGGACCACACAAGAATCTAAGCACTGGGATACATACCTTGGATATTGCTCGCAAATCGTGTTGAAAAGGTCACTGGCTTCAATCTGAGACTGAATCTGAAGATTAGTTTCCTTTGTTCCAGCAAGATCTCTACTTTTAGCAAAAAATAAAACGGTAACATCAACTATTCCTCCATTTTCTGTTCTATTTTGTGCCATTTTCCAAACAATTTCACAGCTGAGTGAACAATCACACTAAGCCGAGCCGCTCATTATTGAAAGACTCGAGAACGTGTTGCCAAATTTACAAAATTTAGTGATCATACATCTGCATGATAGTCTGCATTAATACATTCATTATTTTTTAACATTATATATTTTTGATATCTGAATATATATCTTTTCAGGCGTCTGTACGGGTTAACCATACGAACAGAGAATTTCATATTTTTTAATCAACTTTCTTTAAATTTCTTCAAAATTATTATGATTTTCTAAACAAAAGTAATAATTTGATGTGTAATCCAGAGTAATCACGGCATGTAAAATAAGTCGAAGGACCTTCTAGATCATATTCCTCTGTACTGTGCCTGCAAAAGATGGTGGTTTTAATGTTGGATCACGAATTGAGAAATATTTTATGTGTATATCCGGACTAAGTTTGCAGGTCATTCTGATTTTTTTGGGCCGATCACCACTCCCTTCTACTTATACTTCTACTTCTACGTCGATACTCATTGAACGCCTGTTCAGCATCTTAATGAGGAGCACTTTTATAAGGTGGTGCTTTAATAAGGAAATGTGTTTAGTGCTCAATTACTAATCCCTTACCAAAAATCAATGTAATAGGAATAAATAATAAAAAGAAAAAAAAAGTATATAAACGAGAGAAGGTGCATGTGCATATATGCCAATATTATTTTTATTAAAACGTCCCAAATTTTCGGGGGCAACCTGCCCTCTTCTTCAGGGGGAAACAAAACAAGTTCTGATATTTAGAATGCGCATTCTCAGGCAAGGTTGCTAAGTGCATTGACTGCGCATATGTAACTTATACATAGGCTCATGAATATATTCAAGTGAACATTGACCTGCCATCCCTATAACCATGCACCTCCCTCCCCCACAAAAAGGGACGGTCTGCCTACATAGGTATTCACAAGGAAAAGTAAAAAGAAAAAAAAAAGGGGCTCGAAGAAATCTAAAGCTCGCTTTATAATACTATATTTACTCTCCTTCCAGTCCCGAATAGAAGTAGCAGAAGATCAAAGAAACACAAAGGTTTCTAAATCAGAAATTGATGATGCATTTTGAAAGTCAGAATGAAAGCTGCTCCCCTCCAGATAAAACATAATGTCCCAGTACCAGCATTTGCATCATAATTGATATTTTTAAAAAAAATATCTAAATCATGAATCAATGCTGTATTCTACTATGATTCTAACTAACTTGCGCTCCGAGTTGTTATATTCTGGAGGAAAGAAAGTATGACCAGCTGAGAGAATCATTACTTTTTGATCACTACTCAAATTGGCTCCTCCAGATTTAGAGTCTGCAGTTTGGAAAAATTTGGTATGCCAACTTTCCTGAAGTGACGACTTGTTTTGTTACTCAGACGTCAAAATCTCATCAGTAAGTATCAATTTTCAATCAAATATTAAAAGATTGAGTATTCTAGTTACGTTTATATGAATCTAATTGAATGAGAGAAACATTCTATACTTAATTGAAATGAACTTATAGTCATGGTTGATCGTATTTGAGAGAAACGTGATGGGCTTTTCACTCAGGCACTGCCACTGCAAAGGCTTCAATCCATGTCCTATTGGCTAGTTGTATTGCATTGACATCGTGCTTTGAGTGACTTCCTGGTCCCGCATATTATAAACAGTGCCTTGACTCAATATATATTCCTTAAATCGAAGGGATTTCTAGTAATTCAGCCTATAATTATGGGTTTTGGGGGCTCTTAGATTAATTCAGGTTCTATTTTTTTAGCCCATTTTCCTTTGTTTCTTAAATCTGACTTAAGTAACATTTTTTTTTTATAGTATCAAGTAATGATACTTCAGGCCTCGAATTAGCCGACGGCCACCGACGGCCATTCATGGCCGTGATGCCCCTCCAATTTAGGCATATACTTACGGCCATCCAAAAATGCCCCTTTTCTATCTGGCCGTGGTGCCCTATCTCCCCAAATGAAGCCCTTCGCTATTTGGCAGTGGTGCCCTTTCTCCCCAAATGATGATTTTAGTTTCTTTAGTTTTACCACGCCTTTTCGGCTTTCCCCTCACTCCAAACTTCACTAATCTGATCGACTCCAACGACTCTGTGACTAGCGGCCTTTCCCTGTGTATATATACGGTATGTGTCCGCTCAGATCAGTCGAAGTCGAGAGCAAGAATCTCAAACAGTGAGTGCGTGGTTCCCCTATTCATAAGCACGCACATCGCTTGCGCTCAGCTCACACTCAGCTTGCCCCGAAAAAAAGTGCGTCCAACTTACAATTCCAACTTCGACTCAAAATCTGAAGTCCGTTTCTTGTTATATTCTTTGTAAAATAATCTCGAATGAATGTTGAACCACTCGGAAACGAATTTTCGATTGTTATCTGCCAATTAGCCGGAGTGCTAAATAATAAGTGCAAATATTTCATATTTCAACTTACGATTTGTTTTGGTCACATTCGATTATGGGCAACTGTTTGCATGCCTAGCATTTTTGGGACGCCTCCACTTGGATTGGACTCGTGAGGGACGATAAGCGAACTTTTAATATTTGGATACTCCGTTCTATTTCTCTATCGCGAAATAAAACTTTTAAATGAATAATAAGCTTGTAAAACTATTTTCTGTTTCATAATTTATCACTAAACATAATTTTCTGTGCCTGTTTTGAAGCTTTGAAAATATTACACCCCCGTTGTCTGAATCGGGCAGTCCACCTCTGATGATGTCTGCTATTGATATATCATAGTAGATATCATTGCCCCACACATTGAAATCGGTGTTTGTGATTGATGTTTCATATCGTATTTGTCACGGGCTTCGCAATGAAAACAAGATTTTATCCCTACTTTCAAATGTCCTGTGAGAATTTATATGCTATTATAATAATATTCGGCACCTAAATATAGTTGTAATTCCTGAATTTTTAGCTTGTTAGCAACACACTAGCAAGTTGGTGGGCACGGTGGTCAGCCTACTTTGGTGATGGGACACGCTATCATCATATGTTCATGAATAATATTTTTCATACGGCATTCTTCCACAATCAAGAAAACAATATTAATTCCTGAAAATATTTTAATAAATAAATAATATAAATAAACGTACCGTTTAGCCATGGCAGCACATGCCCGGGGGTACGGTTTGTTAAATTTATGGTAGGGTTGGGGGAAGGGCAAGGGAGGGGAGTAGAGGGCGTTTCTCCATGAAAAGTAAATCACCATTCACACATCTAAGTCTGGTTAAAATATAATCTTTATTGAAGTATCATACATAGAAATACTTTGTAAAATAGTTTCATGAACTAATGAAAAATAATGTGACATTCAAAGATGTTTTCCACAAACATAGATGACTAATAGTATGATTAATTTTCATTTTTTAAAAATTTCTTTATTGAATTATCATTCTTTATGTAGGGATTGGGTGTCGTTTTGTGTGTGTGTGATGTATTGATTGTTTTCCTGGTGTAAAATTGATTACAGTTGCTCACTTCATCTACCATTTATTTCGTTCTAGTCGAAGCTTTATTTCCATGTTTTTTTTTTAATTAGGGGAGCTGGGATGTTTGTCAGTATGTTATGTGTTTGTATGTGTACGTGTGTGTGTGTGTGTATGCTATAAAGGTTGCATATGTTGTACGTGTGCTAATCAAATATTAATAATTTACATAAATTATCACAATTTCATAATTAATAATATGATAAATTATGCATAAATAACATAGTCTATTAATATTTGTTGGTTTTGCCTTGATGCCCCTCTTACTTGCCTTGATGCCCTGAAAAAAAATTGAGAGCTTATGCAGAAAAATGCCCCCAAAATAAAAGAAATTGCCTGCCCCTAAAACTGGTGACTTTCGAGGCATGCGGCCTTGGTGCCTTTTTCAGTGGCCTTGGTGCCCTTTTCAGTGGCCTTGGTGCCCTTTGAAAAATAAAAAAGTTAAGGCCATGTGCCCTTTTTTTACAGGTGCCCTTTTTCAAAGTGGCCTTGACCCTAAAAATTCCTAATTCAAGGCCTGATACTTTGAAAGTTTGATACAATGATAGATAGAAAATGATACACAAACTAAAGACTTTAAAGTAGTAAAGAAGAATTAAACTCAACTGTATTATTCTGATTGCATATGCTAAAGCAACTTCATTTCAGTAAGTAAAAGTTGATTGTTTAATGTATATATTATTTAAATACAATTTTCATCAAATTTGTAATAAATCCCAGGCCATAGCAATTTTGGGATAGACTTGTGAGAACTTGTGGTATCAACAATTTCAGGGTGCCACATACGTACGTTTGGTTTAAATTTTGTGCAGTATGATGATGATGATGATCTATTAAAAATCTTACACCGCCATTGAGCAATGCTCCCAATAGGACATTAATTTGCCCAAATTGGTAATTTTTGTAAGGAGTTGGCAAGAAATAATGGAAATATCGGCAGATTTGCTTCCGTTAGCTCAAAAACATGGGTCTTGCGACACTCATCTGGATGCTTCCAATTTTGGAAAATGAATTATCGAAATTATAATCAAACGGTCATTCGATTCCTTAATATTTTGCAGTCAAACTACTGTAAATCTTAGATCTTTGATAGAAGCGAATTTACAATAATTCTAGTGCAAACTGAAGTCTATGAATGAATATGACACAGTTTGCTGACAGTTCTCGCCATTTTCCTGTGTTGACCGATGTGATCGCTCTGTCAATAGAATTTTGATATTATGACATCTCCGTGATTCATTTGTGATTTGATTAGGCATTTAAACATATTTGAAGCCCACAATATCTATTTTTATTTCATGCCAAAATGATTGAAAATTATTATGCATTTTAAGAGATATATTGCGCTAGATATTAAATCTGAAAATGATTACGGAAAAAAATATGTGAATTATTGTGACCCCATCATACTTATAAGAAAAGAGGTATAGAACTTATTGTCAAAACATCCTTTCTAGCGGAGATATCACATGAACCCATCCCTTATAAGAATTTTATGAATTATAACCACCTTTTCTTTTTCTGTTTGTTTTCAGTCATGACGCTGCTGCAATTATTTGGGTCCATGTTCATTGCATATGGACCAGCATTTTCCCTCTTCTTGTTCACGATTGCTAGAGAACCTCTGCGGATTATTGTCATGATGGCTGGGTAAGTTGACTGAAGCTCTTTTACAATTATCGACTAGTGCTGTTGTGTACCTAGGATTCCCTACTATGTTGAACATCTTAAACGGTTACTCCAAGCCAAAAATAACTTGCTTTGATTAAAAGCGCAAAAATTAGACGAACATATCAAAAAAAGTTTGAGCAAAATCGGACAATAAATAAGAAAGTTATGAATTTTTGAAAGGTGTTTAAAAATAATTCAAATAGTTATATTTTTAGCAAATTGGCAACTTTGCATCACGTGACATCAAATAGTGATGACGTAGGTGCGTCACTTCTCTACAATGGGCTTATTATATATCATTGCTTTTTAATCCGTCTTTTTAATCTTTAGAGAAAATTTTGTTGATGGATAATGTTCAATACATATCAAGCAATTATGTTCAAGAAATATAAATATTCAAAATAAGTTTTATATGAAAGATGAAGTGATAAATTATGGAATAAATATGATTTTAATAAACAATCAATAAGGAAAAGATTTATTCGTATAAAGAATTGCTCTAATTAAGAGAATTTGAATATTTTCAACACTAATTTAATGACGTATTTGTTCCAACGATTTCAGTGTTGCTATAAATTGATTGCATAAATATGAAAAATTAATTTGTCGATTATCATTTTCTTTTATATCATATTGTTTTTGTACAATTTATCATGTATGTTATTGTTTTTCAAATCATATTTTCTTTTTTGTATCATTTTGGTCATTGTAAATCCAAAGAGCATTCTTTTACCATAATTTACAGTACTTTTTTAGTAAACATTAGTTTTCTTCCGTGCAAGCGTAATTATGACACAAAATACATATTTCTTATTAAACATATTGTTTATTAAAATCATATTTATTTATATAAATTTGTTATCTTTTCTTTGTAAGCAATATTTCAGAAGGTATAATCAAGAATATATATTCAACGAGATGAATTCGTCAAAAAAGGAACTATTTTTGCGCCCAATGGCTTTTAAACAGAACATTAAAAAACAAACAGATAATACACTCACTCTAGAGAAGTAACGAACCTACGTCATCAACACACCGTGTCACGTGACCTATAGTTACAAATTGGCCAAAAATATAACTTTTTTGAAAATATTAAGATATTTTTCAAATATTCATAACTTTCTTATTTGTTGTCCGTTTTCGCTCAAACTTTTTTTTATCTGTTTGTCTGATTTTTGCGCTTTGAATCAAAGCAAGAAATTTTTGATCCGGAGTCCTCCTTTAAGGATCAGAATGATTTTTACAGTGGAAAGTTGTTGTAGCGAAGCCCTCAGGACCACAGCAATCTGCCTGTCAACATTTTCAAGACCTTTGAATTGATAGTATAATTGCAGTTCAATTCTTTAGTTCAGTGTTGCTCAAGTTGTATTTTGGGGGGACTGAAGAAAAAGCTTTTGACTTAAAAAATCATGAATTATCAGGGATAAAAACAAAGCACTACTGAACAAAAATACTTGAAGAGACCTTCAACATATGTATTAATGTATATAGTCGATTATTAGATAAATACATTTTAATTGAGGGAAGGTTTACTGTATTCATCCAACATATGTTGAACAAATTTCTGCGATCTCACTAGATATGCTGTCTCAGGAGATTTTGCCAGAAAATTGTTATTGATCGCAAATCAACTGCAGATAAGTAACACATTTACAAATATGCGCATTTTTATTCGCTCTCCGTCTGCATTTTTGAAAAGATTTGCATGAAACAATGGATTTGATTAGCATGTGCCAATCCAGTGTAACTCGTGCTGATTGCAACTTTCTAGCAACTCCTCCTCAGACTCCCTATATATAACTTACTTCATGTTTAATGTTCAATTGTCCTAATCTCAGTGATGATTTGTTTTTTCTTTCTGTGTTTTCAATCCATAGAATGTTCTTCTGGTTATGTTCCCTATTGACATCCTCTATTCTTTGGTTCGCTGTGGTGCCTTTGAAAGATGATATCTCATTTGGACTGACGTTCTCAATCTTATTCCAAGAATTATTCCGCTTTCTTTACTACAAACTTCTCAGGTAAGCTAAGAGTATGTATGATAAGAATGCTAGTCATGGTTATTACTCATGAAGCAGTCTTCACTTGAAAGTGTTTGGTGGACAAAAAAATAAGCCAAATTGCAAAGCGTATGTTAAGGACCGTTCAACTATTTCCAATCTTGCTACAATTTTGCAATCTGTCTAGGAATGTGTTTCATGGAATTGTTCATATAGGTACACATGACTCTACAAATGACTCATGACCATTTCTTGCACTCAATGATAAGCACACCTGAGAAAGGGTTACTAGTTGTTCGTCGATCAACGAACCGCCTTATGAATTACAATCAGGTACAGGCATAAGGTTGAGGTTTTTCAAGATCAAATTATATTATCCAATCGCAAACTGCGCAAGAGCAGCATAGCTTATATGCAAAGAGCATTAGAAGAGCTGGAATAGTGTGTAAGAGTAAGATGGCATGCTCCCGTGCTTTCTTTATGTGCTCTTTATGCTTTCTCTGCTTGTTTTAAGATGAATTCTTGATCAGGAAGAAATTTTGAACATGTTCAAATGACCTCTGCGATCCCACAACACTGTTTTTACAATGCTACTAAGCGCCAGCGATGCCAGGATGCTTTCCCAGATTTATTAAATCTGTCAGATTGGGGTAGATCGGGAGCCAGTTTGACACATGTGCAATGGCTCCTTTAGAGTATGTAGGTACTTCTGGATGAAGACTACTTTCACTCAATGTAGTATTATAAGGTGAGTCTTTCATCAGAAAGAGCAGTGAAATTGCCTGAAATCAAGTATTTCTTTATCTTGCCATGAAAGGGGATTCAACCCTCTTTGATTGCACGATTCTAGTAATATTGCATTAGGAAACACAGGTCTCTTTCTATAATTTCCCTAGAGCATATACATTTGAGGAAATTTACGATAAATCCATTGAAGTCGATGAAATTTTAATGTAAAGGGATATTGCTGGAAAGTTCCAGATCAATTGCAATAAATTTCAAAACAATTGGAACTCCAAAGTGCATATGTTCATTCTTGCATAGTTCATGCTCCTATAAAAAGGCTTATAAAACAATGTTGATAAAATGCAACACCACCGAAGGGAAATTCATAGTCTTTCCAGCTTTGCCCTTCTTGCCCTGCCAATCTCAAACTCAAACAGTTGATTGAAACTAACGTATTGTTATTGTTGATACTTCAGGAAAGCGGAGGATGGTTTACAGCAGTTTAATCAGACAACCCCTGAACAACAACAACAACAAGCAGCAACCAACGCTAATGGAAATAGCACGTCAGATAAAGCAAGACATGGATATGCATATGGTAAGAAGACAAGCCATTTATACTTGTTTTCATGAAATCTTTAGATGGTTGTAACTTTTACCCTATAACCCTTTATCCTTACTACCCTTCATTTTTTCCTCAATATGTGCTGTCTAAATAGCATTTCAGTGATCATTCTGCTCTTCATTGACATTTATTGATTATCTTTTATATTTAAAAAAGTTAAATGAACAGTGTTTTGAATTTCCTGATCAATATTACAGGTTGTGAAATATATAATTGTCAATTTGGAAAAATTTCAGACAAATACATCAAGTTATGCAGAGCTTTCTCTCTTAAAAAGTAATTGTTTCAGCTGTGTTGGGATTCATATTTTGATTTCTATGTATTCCAGCAGGTCAGGTCTTTAGGTATTTGAATCTGATCATGCATCATGCAGGGCATGCAGTGGCCTGTCTATTTTTGTTCCCATAGCGAAAGGTCACTTGACTGTTAAAACGAAGTAGAAAATTAGCTACACTTTGAGGCTTGTCAATCTCCCCCACCTTCAATCTAAGCACTAGACAGGAAGGTGGAATGTTAGTAACCCGAAATTAGACCCTATTGGGGCCGATCTGGAATAAAATTATTGGAAATGGTTTTTCAATTGATTTGAGTTGGTAATGGTGTCAACCTTCACCAAAAAAAAATCAGGACAAATCAGGGCTGGGGAAAGTACTTTTTTTCAAGGTCAAAGGTCAATGACCTTTTTCTATATGCTTCAAAAATGCATCTTCGCAATACAACGGCGCACATTGGTGATTTTGGTGTCAAATTGCATGGATTTGTGAAATGAAGTGAGATAAAATAAAATAAAACCGGTTTGTAATGATAAAGTGCCTCAAATCTAAGGTCAAAGGTCAATGACCTTTAAATACATACCGAAAATCATACTTTTGCAATAAAACAAGGCAAACGTAATGGTCTTGGTGTCAAAATGCACACATTTTATTCAGAAAGTGAGTTGACATAAATTCTTAACCATTTGAAAGTGAGGCAATTTCTCACTATCAAGGTCAAAGGTCATTCAAAGGTCAATGACCTTTAAATACATACCGAAATTCATACTTATGCAATAAAACAAGGCAAAAGTAATTGTCTTGGTGTCAAAATGCACACATTTTATTCAGAAAGTGAGTTGACATAAATTCTTAACCATTTGAAAGTGAGGCAATTTCTCACTATCAAGGTCAAAGGTCATTCAAAGGTCAATGACCTTTAAATACATACCGAAATTCATACTTATGCAATAAAACAAGGCAAAAGTAATTGTCTTGGTGTCAAAATGCACACATTTTATTCAGAAAGTGAGTTGACATAAAATCTTAACCATTTGAAAGTGAGGCAATATCTCACTATCAAGGTCAAAGGCCAGTCAAAGGTCACTGACCTTTATGTACACACCCCAAAATTCATATTTCCGCAATAAAATAGGTATGTTGATGATGTCAGAATTCATGGATTGATGTAATAAAACAAGTTGATGTATGCATAAAATAAAACAAAACTGGAACCAAGGTAATATCTTGTGTTCAAGGTCAAAGGTCAATGAAATTGAAACCAAGGTAATATCTTATGTTCAAGGTCAAAGGTCAATGAAATTTTCTTACATATCCAAAAGCTTTATTTCTACCAATGTCACATCGGTGATGTTGTTATCAAAATACACAGATTCATATACGTAATTGGGATGGCCTAAAATTAAACCATGTGGAAGTGATAGAACACCTCAAATTCAACATATTGTTGAATTTGAGGTGTTCTATCACTTGAAATATATGAATTTGTTAATTATTATTGTTATTATTATCATTAGCACTAGCGTCATCATCTGTATCATTCTAATTTAACAATACTGTCATCGATATTTTTTAACTTCTAAGTCTAAAAACGAAGGGCGATTTTTAAAAAAAAAAATATATATATGATATAATATTGTATGTTCAAATTAACTCCCAGAATAATTGATTTAACAAAAGACAAGATCTAGGGTCAATATATTGAGTAATTACTAAGAGAATTTACATAGCAAAAGCTTATGGGGTTGAACGGAAGTAATGGTAAATTTCACTATGATTATAGTGTAATTAGGAACTAATTTAGAATATAGCTTTATTGTCTACTAGGATGACACGTCATCCATGTGAAGAAACTGTGGAGATTGGCAAAATATTAACAATGACTCTCCAAGAATATCTATCTATTTTATTCGATGGCAGAGAGAGTTGTGGGATATAGAAGACCCATTGAAACATGAGTTAATGCCAGCGACTCACAAGCACTAAAACAAGCAGGAATTCGATAGATTGATAAATGATAAGACCAAAAAATATAGTTGCTGGGATGTCCAAGAGGAAAATAGAAAATAATAAATACAAGATCTGGTGAACAAAATAATGTTGAAGGATTCAACAGTGATGTTTGAAAGCTATGGGGGAAACATATCAATATAAAACCATTGCCCAAAATGCCAGAAAAGTCTCATCAGACTTAAACCTGTTAACGTTTGATCCCAGAATGATGAGGACAATGATCCAAAGCATCTATATGGCACAATATGTCTGTTAAGATAATCAAAAGGCGCAGACCGGCTCAGAAATTAATTCTTGAACATTGCTCATGCTATTTATCCAGCTAAGATAAAGGTGGGAGTTCCACAAGAGAGGGGCACTCGAGGGAAATGCTTCAACTTCAAATTCGAAGGGTAATTCCTGATGCCAAAGACCTGTTCAGGACCGATGATGCGCAATAGGTGAAGCTACATTACACTGGAGCTTGATCATGGACCTCCTTGAAAGGAAAATTATCTTGAATTCATTGTGTTCTTGACAGGAAGCAATTAAAGATTAGAACGTACATGACTTTATGTAGACATACCTCCTTATTATATAAATCCGTTATAAGTTGTCCATGAAATAATATGGAGCTGTAGTCTGTAATGTTGGGAGTCTGTTCTATTAAGGCTGTAATAAGAAGGCCAAAAGGTAGACTACAACAGAAATCAAGTAGGAAGTAGGGTTTCTGACATACATAAATGATACACTCAATTATCCTCCAAGTATACAAAAAGATTATGTCCATCGAGGGAAAGAGGAGACTGAGGCATTGCTATGGAAGATTAAAAGTGCCACCCAGATATCCAGATGATCATCTCGTCATGTCTACATCTCTTAGCAGAAATGTTGAGATGGTGAGATCCCGGAACTGGTCTTTGCGACATCTTGTCTTTGCAAGATCTTAGATCCTGTCATCAGGTCATGTCTACATCCTTTGTAAGAGATGGCCAGATGACAAGAAATTATAGATCTACTCATGTCTACATCCTTTGGAAAGAATGGCCAGATTATAGGATATTAGATCTAGTCATGTCTACATCCTTTGGAATAGATGGCCAGATAACAAGTTATTAGACCTAGTCATGTCTACATCCTTTGGAAGAGATGAACAGGAGATAAGATGTTAGATTCATCTGGTCATCTCTTCCTAATGATGTAGACATGACTTGATCTAATATCTGGTCATCTCTTTTTCATGATGTACACGTGACTAGATCTGAGATCTTGTCATTAGGTAATTTCTTATAACTTGACGAAATCAAAGATATTGTCATCTGATCATCTCTTCCATCTGGATGGCACTTTTAAGCTTCCATACATTGCTGATTGAATGTTGTTGGTCATCTGGGATCACATATGTCTGGGCCTCATCAGCCTAAAGTGAGCTTCAAGCCTCGTTGACATGCTTAATTTGCAAGAAGGGAGACTGAAGTACATCATGAAGAGAATCTGTCTGAGTACAGAACCCTGTGACCTGCAGGACATTAATCTTCTTTTAAGATTCTGCTGATAACAGAGGTACAGGTATTACCTGGAACATTAAATGGCCATGCTGTCAGGCGTGCTGTTGCAGCCTACCATGATTGGTCTTGGGAAATACCACCTACCAAACAGGTCCCCTAAAATGCTGAGACCTAGTCCAGAAGAACAACAGTTACTGTTCTTTTCCTGTCATCTGCCTCAGGATATTGTCAGATATTTGTTTAAGAACAGTCTCCACACTATGAAGCTCTCAAGCAGGCCATGGCCTAATGGTCCTGATGAAATGATGTCAGTTTGGTCACTATCTTCTCAGGACTTTTGTAAGCAAAGTCATGTTAGATTGGTCAATAGTTGGAATTGATTATAGCATGTAATCGAGAAGTATTCTTGGCCAGTGGCAAGAGTTTGTAAGTGAAATATCTTTAAAGAGATTTCAGGAGAGTGATATTTAGTCATGTTTAATCACATTTAATCGCACAATGGTGATTGTCCTTAAAGGTGAATGACGTTTTGACCTTAAATGCTATGGATTAAAGTGTTTATAGAAGCTCAATTCTTGTAAGAATATGTCCATATTGACATCATGCTCACCAACTGCGATATTCTACCTCTGAGATACCATTGGGCCTATGGAGAGGATAAAAAAGGGTTTTGACCTTTGACCTCAAGAAACATTACATCCCAAGACTACATTCATTCTGGCTCTTTTGGTAAATGTTGACGCCTATACCTATTGACAGCCATGTAAAGATTTTCTCAAATGTTTCTATAGTCCATTTAGACATCATTATCACCAACCTGTGGAGTTTAATGCCGAATAATCCATTATTCAGTATGTAAGAAGTTCATTGACCTTTTGACCTTCAACTTTATGGTTGAATGCTTTTCTAAAAACTTGATTTCATTAAATGTTATCTTCTTGTAAAAATTTGTACATTTCCATACCGAAATCACCAACCTGCGATATTTTATCTCGCAGATACCATCACACAGTGTGTTAAAAGGTCGTTGACCTTTGACCTTGATTGAAAACACTTTACCTAGACCCAATTCGCCCTAACTATTTTTTGGTACATGTTGACACCTATACCTATTAACAGCCATGAAAAGAAAGTTGTCAAATGTTCCATAGTCCATTTTTACATCAATATCACCTACCTGTGGAATTTAATGCCAAATATTCCACTATTGAGTATGTGAAAAGTTCATTGACCTTTTGACCTTTAATTTTAGGGTTGAATGCTCGTCTAAAATTTTTATTGTATTTGATTTTATCTTCCTGTAATAATTTGTCCATTTTTACACAAAATCACCAACCTGCGATATTCTATCTCGGAGATACCATTACACAGTGTGTAAAAAAAGGTCATTGACCTTTGACCTTGACAAAAAGCACTTTCCCCAACCCGCATTCGCCCTGATTTTTTTTTGGTAAAGGTTCACACCCATACCTATTGATATCCGTCGAAAAACCATTTCCAATAATTTTATTCCAGATGGTTTCTAATTACGGGATACTATGTATAGGGTGTTAACCATGAATCTCTTATCTATAATAATAAGTTTATCATAATGTTTTACTGTGAAAACTCAATTTAATAAAAGAAGTCATTGTGGCCTCAAAGTGACATTGTTTAACATTTTGTTTATATGACAATTGAAGAAGTAGGTGAGGAGCTCGGGAACATTAAATCAGACAAAGTTCCATCGCTTAATGTACAATGCTAATGTAAAGTTCATAATTATATGTTTCTCTAGTTGCTGGTCTTGGATTTGGTATAATGAGTGGAATCTTTTCCTTCATCAACGTCTTAGCCGACTCCAAAGGCCCTGGAACTGTCGGTATCCATGGTGATCCTCATGATTTCCTCATCACATCAGGTATGAGACATCAAAAGAAATTTTGCTCTAGCATTTTATGAAATGATGTCCAATAATGATGACCATGATTATGGTGGTGATAGTGGTGAAGATGGTATCAGGGGAAATGATGATGATGAAGATTATGTTAGTGTTTTGGATTATGGTAATGGTTATGATGGTTATGATGATGATGATTATGATGATGACGACGATGATGATGAAGATGATGTCTGTGATGATGGTGATGATGTTAGTGATGATAGTGATGATGGTGGTGGTGTTGATGTTAAGGACTATAATGATGATGATGAGTGTGGTGAGGGAGATGATTGTGGTGGTGTAGGTGATGGTGATGATAATGATGATGATGATGACGAGGATGATCGCAATGATGATGGAGACGTTGGTTATTGTTATTGTGGTGGTGGTGGAGTCAGAGATTATCATGATAGTGGTGGTGATGCTGCTGGGAATGTTCTCCACTCCAAGTTACATCCTGAAAGAAAAATCAACAATGAATGATTTTTCTCGCCTTTCCAGCCTTCTTAACATCATGCTTCATCTTGCTTCATATCATGTGGAATGTTATCTTCTACTGGGGTTTTGAGACCAGGAGATTCTGGGCACCAATCCTTGTCGTTGCTTCACATTTCCTTGTTTCAGAATTGGTAAGTGTAACATCATAATCGAAGATAAAGGGGGCGAAACTTGCCTCATTGTTCATGTAACTTGCCTGTAGAAGCCTTCAATTGTTTTGGGTTAAAATCCCAGCCATGGTGCCAATTTCATTCAAGGCATTTCTTTTTTTTTTTTTTACAATGAATTGCTCCCAACTAATGAGGTAGTTTGATGGCTTGCAGGACTATTGAAGCCTTTAAATGCTTTAGCACTTGGCTGTAGCCATACTAAATCCAGGGTAACTAGGGTAATATTAGGGTAGTATTGTAAAATTAGTTTCACCTGACAAAGAATTTCAATATCTTGTGGATCATGATCTTGTGTATTAAAGGGGAACTTCACTCAGAGATTAAATTGCTATCATTAAATGAAGAAAAATAAGATGAACAAACTGTGAAAATTTGAGCAAAATCTGATAATCCATTCAAAAGTTATGAATTTTCAAAGTTTTGATTTACACCCCTCATGGGCTC
>BQKZ01001023.1:51056-61344 GCA_036244855.1 Temnopleurus reevesii
AGGTACATTGTAGTGTCACAAACCAACCCTGTCATTCCAACACTCCTGTTATACTCTCTTAATCACTCACTCACTCAGATGTCCTCAGACAAGACCTGACATGGATCTTTCCCTCCGGGCTTTGTTATCAATCGCAGAACTTTCTCAAGCCACATAAAACCAAGGTTATAAAGCCAAGTTTAAAGCCTCTACCATTCTTTACTTTTATTGGGAACCTCTTTCATCCCATCCTCAGCACTTTTTCAAGCCTTATGATTTTATGTGATATTATGCTGCATGTCTCTCTGGGTTCACAACTGGAGGGCATTTCATGAAGTTTGTCTCAGTAAAAAGCAGTCATTATCCAACAATTACCATATCAACAGACAGAGAATGTGCTTGTCATCCAATCAAAATCAAGGATTTCACAGGATTTAGTCAGTACTGACCAATACTTGCCGTGACAAACTTTGTAAAACACCCTTTTTGATGGTGTTTCACCAAGATAAGGAAGACTTCAAGAACGACTGGTGTCTGTTTTTGTGCGTTATTATTCATTATATTTTGCATATGTCTGATACCAGTCGTTCTGAAAGTCTTTCCTAACATGGTGAAATGCTGCCTAGGACCAGAGTTGGATTGAGCCTGTCAAGGCTGGTTCAATCGTGGTGATCCAAAGAGACCATGAAACTGCAGAGAAGCCAACCATTCATGAAAATGCATGAGGATGGAGATTAGAATGTGAATCACCAAACAAAAAATGGTTTCTCATGAGAGATAACATGGTAACAATAGCTTTACACTCCGCAAATGATTTTGTCCATAAAGATACACTTCATCAATATTTCAGAATGGCTTGCAATTCTGAGAAAGTCCATAGAGTAAGACTAAAAGTTGGGAGAGGCTTTAAACTTTGATTTATTATCCACAACCAGTGAAAGTCTTCTGAGTTATTAAAAAATGTATACCTCCATTACCATGTCCTTTTGTGCAAAAGTTTATCATGAAAATATCTCATTTGTAAGTACCCAATCTGTGCGGTAACACCTTTGATTTTTTCCACAGATCCCTGGTTCCATACCTGCCAACTATCCAGATTTTTCCAGGTTACTTAATGTCTTTTATGAGGTACATGTAGCACAGCAAACAAAACATTTCATGATTTTGTATATCAGGAAACAATGCTAAAAAGAGAAATATTTTTTTCAGCTGAATAAAAAAAAAATCCATAAAAGAGGCTTTGCCCCATGTCAGTGACTGAATCTGGTGTTTTCATACCCTGGATTTCCAACAATAGAGACCAGAACATCTGGTGAAGCTGTTTTCAATCAATACATGAATACCATTTTCGTAGTGTTTTCACATTTTATGCACGCTTCTTTGTCAAGTGCACAATGACAAACTATTTGTTCACCTGATATAGAATAATCTTATTTCATTATGAGGAATGTGGATAGCATACAGTGGTTATTACGAGTCTGGTTAAGCTACAATGCTTGTCCAACCTGGCAACGTTAATGTAGGCAAGAAACATTCTAACTATTGTACCCTAATTACTTTTACTGTTGGATACATAGTTATTGTTCGGGCAAACACGAATAAATTTGAAAACATTACGAAAGTGGTTTATGCTTCACTCTCAGTATCACCTTTCCTTTTCATTTCTTCCCAAACCACTTGGAACAAAAATAATGCCCCTACTCGGGGAAACCTTGATAGTTGGCAGGTATTTGGTAATCTATTTAATTATTGTATCTTCACATTGTATATTGTAAATTGAAAAGAATGCATGAATTATGCCATCCTTCAGATGAACTTTCATTAAGTTTTTGTTTATGCTGATTCATACTCACGTTCAAATGTGACTTTATATGTTTCATGTTACTATGTTTTTCTACTGCAGGCCAATATGTAGAATAATATATGTGTATAGTGTATTATTTATTTCTTGAGTTACAAATTTGTAGTTTTTTGCCCTTTCATCGAAAAGGAATTGATTTCTGTGTGTTTCACATTAATGCCGTATTATTAAAGCATGAGTAATAAACTCTGTATGTATTTAAATTCATGACAAAACTTCATCTTGAATTGGTAAAGGAATATAAAAGCTATTATGGATCAAATTAAATTTTCCTTTGTACCATCGGACTAACAACAATCTTCATTCCTTTTGAAGTAGGAGATCAACAGAAAGATTTGAAAGAGTAAACACTTTTGGAATTTACGCAACATTATGCTACTGATCTTTCAGCTCAAGCTAAGATCTGGCAGAGATAATATTCCTGGTCAAGATCGGTCCATCCTTGTCAATAACAGTGGGAGCATCGTAATCATTAATGTAGTGGTTTTAACTCTCGTCTTTCAACCAGAGAGTCGCAGTTCAAGCTCCGGGTATGGCATTAATTTCCCTCAGAAAGAAATTCATCCACATTGCTTTGCTCTCAACCCTGGGCGGTGTTTCACCAAGTTACGAAAGATTTTAAGTATGACTTTAAGTACAACTGGTATCAGTTCTTTGGCTGAATGATCAGGAATATCACATGTATTACTTTCGTAAATATACTCCATTCTTTATTAAAGTTGTGCGTAACTTCAAGAATGAATTGGTGAAATACCACCCAGGTGAGATGAATGGTTATTTACCTAGGAAATGGAGCCCTTCACTTTTTTCATGGGGAGATACCAGTTTAATCAAGGATCAAGCAAATATTTTTTTTATATCCCCACTAATTAATGTGTCTGTAATTTCAATTTGACAAGACCTGTTTTTAAAGCTTTATAAATTAATACTATAAACAACAAATTTCCATTGTAAATTATTGAAGGGATCATGACCAAAATATTGGACACAAACTCATGACAAGAAACATTTTTGCGGCAATGTTTTGGCTTTACAGTGTTGTTTACTGTATACTGGATCTTTTTAGTTGTCTTCTAAGGTGTGTAAATTTCAGCACTGATGAAGCAATTGATCTCTCGATTCCTATTTATAATTTTACATTGTAGATATGCATTGCAGATATGCGTAATAAATTTGAATGCTACAATACTTTCTCATGATGTTAAATGATTTTTAATGAAGTAGTTCTAGAGATGCCAACCATTGTGGAATGTGTATTAGGTCAGCTATTTGAATATGAATGGCTCTCCATAGCTGACCCAAATGCAGACATGCCAAACAAAAATCGTATTTCATAGAATTTTTTTCCTTTCACTTCTACAGGGAGTACTATTGCTGTCTATGAATACAGGACGTATTCATACCATAATGCATCGCATCTGTCACCATGGAAAACATTTCCTTGTCCTGTGGTATTGTCTCTTCATGACCATTTACCAGAACAAAATCTCTAGGTCTGGAGTGACACACCGACAAAATTATATGGCATATTAATCTTTATTTCTTTTCAAATGATTTAAACAATAAAAGGTTTTTAGGGTGACAGGTGGATGCACTTTGGTATACTTACATTTGAAATAAGTCCGGGTTGGATGTTCTCTGTACAATTGGAATAAACAAAGAGTATGATCTTCGATTGGCATCCCTGCAAATGCTTTCTCGATGAAAAAAAAAAAAAAAAGAAAAAGAAAAGAAAGAAAGCATGGCAACAAGATCTTTGACTCTGTCATTCATTCAGGAATCAAGATATATGCATATTCTGGAATAGTTGGCAGCTCTGTAAATGTACTACAGCAAATGTTCTTGTGGAGGCGCCGTGGTGTAGTGGTCGTGAGTTCGAATCCTACCCATGGCGTCAATTTCCGTCAGCAAGAAATTAATCCGCATTGTGCTGCACTCAACCCAGGTAAGGTGAATGGGTACCTGGCAGGAATATTTCTTCTTTGAAATGCCAAGTGCGCCGTGAATGGCTGCCGGGGTAATAATAATGCAAAGCGCCTTGAGCACTCAGCAGAGTGGATACATGCGCTATATAAATTGCATCTATTATTATTATTATTATTTTAATAGGAAACACTCAGAAAAATAAAGCTGTGACATATTAAAGTAAAGAACTTGCAGTAAAAGGGTTGCCAAAGCCCCAGTCACATAGAAGCCCAGAAGCATGAGGATTCAACATGAATCGTTATGCGGGGGCAGTTAACTATGAACTGAACAAAGAGTTGTGTTGAATCATGTTGCTTCCAGTCCTGTGACTGAGGCCTAAGCGCCAATTCATACTTAAAGAATACAAGATGCAAGAGTCAAATGTAAGTATTAATTACCATTTATTAAATATTTCAGCCACATAAAAATGGACACAGAAGTCTTGGCAATCATATGATAAGTCAGGTGAACAATTAGATGCCTATACTCTTCCAACACACTCTAGTGACAGGCAATAAATTATTACAAAATAGATTGTTAGAGTAGGAAGAAGTACAGGATTAAATGATATATGATATTCCCTTGGTCACCTTCTGGCACCATTGAACACTGATAACAAGAGTTAATTAATCTGCTTCAGTTTTACAGTCAAAGACCCTCTCTTGTTGAGTTATGTTCCATTGGAAAGCTAGCAAGTGCAGCTTTCTAATGAATACAAACACTCTGAGTATTTTTTCAGTTGTCTGTGTCAATAACCAAATTAAAGAATCAAACTGTGATTATCTCAGAAATTAAATAGCCAGGTCTGAGATTGTAAAACGACATTTGAACCTTCTTGGTTCAACCTTGCCTCAATCGACCTCGCATTTTATAATCGTCTAATTCAAAGGTCTTTTCAAGTCCCCTTCTATTCATATTCTATTGCTTTTACTCCTCAGGAGTAGAATTTCTCCAAGTTGGAGATATTTCTTCAGCCCCAAGTGAATCGACTTGGTCATGGTTGACTGTAATTGACACCCTTGTTCATTTCCATCCCATTGCATTTGTTTATTAAAAGGATCTGATACTTGCAGATACATATCATTGTGCATTACATGAAACATACTTGAACTTTTCTTGCAATCCAGAGTCAAGGATGTAAAAAATACAATAGATTGGCACAATAAAGTCCTGCAAATAGATGACATCCGCTTTATATTCACTTTTCACTAGCATTCATTTTTCTGATGCTCCTTCGTCCAAGTTTTCTTAAATGGATTCCATCGTTTCAAATTTTTTTTCTCATAAATAACAAGCCAATTAATTTTCAGTCATTAATTACATTACACATTTAAAAAAAAAAAGATTATTCTAATGCCTACAAAAGGCAAGTAACTTCTGTACAAGTATTGTTCTCTAAAATAAGTCATGTATGAACACCAAATATATTTACATAGTATACACACAAGCAAATAGGGATACATATTCTCTGTATGATATGCACAGAATTAAGTCAAATGTGACCCGTCACGTTGAATACCAACAGAAGTCAGGTTGTAATTTTGCCCATCACGTTGAATACCAAACAGAAGTAAGATTTTTAATTTTGTTGTTTTTCAGTCAAGATACTCACTACATAAGCTTTAATTCAAAACATTGATCAGCTTCATGAAATAAGTATTTATTGAGAAATTCAAATTTTTAACATGAAAAAAAACAAGGGCTACCGAAAAGCATTTCTTCTGTGGCGAATCTAGATTCATTGTCAGATTCATAGTTATTCAAGTGGAATAAAAATAGATTTTCCTGATTTTACAGACTGCCGCAAGTAACCTGAAAACAAAACACTTAAAGAACACTAGAAAAATTTGGGATTTTTTTTACGGCTATACTTATTACCCTGCATGGATGATTTTATAATCAAACCAATCTTTAAACATTACAGATTCAGAAAATCAAAGATTCAACTTTTTCAAAATCTGAATTATATTTTCCCTTCACCATCTTTCCCCTCACTCCATAACAGTGACTTCTGTTTGATTTCAACATGACGAGTCGCAGCTGTTTCAATAATAGATATGAATACAAACAACTTCAATTATAGCCAGATAAATAACATTGTTCAACTTTCCTTTGAAAAGTTTAATGGTGGAAATACACAATATGATTGGATGGATCACAAGTGAAATATAATTAATGTGTTAAATATTTATCCTATCATACTAGACAGTCTGAGCAAATAGCCTTATTTAGCTATCATAATTTTAGCCCAGAATAGCTATCGCTGGCTTGGACTTCTTTCCAGTTTACACGCAAGTCTATGGGGGTTGAAACAACTTGATAATAGATGAAAGGGAAGCACACGGTGGATCGATTTTATTTTTGGCGTACAAAAAGATGAATATTCTTTCATCTCACAGACATTTTTGCAGATCGATCCACCGTGTGCTAATTCCTTAAATCATCCATGAATGAATTTTCAGGCTATTCTAACGAAATGCAACGTCGAACGTGCGCGCATACGTACGCGTATGTTCGTTTTTGTTTCTTCCCAGTGCTCATGACAAATCTCCCAGTGAATTTTATTTCAGATAATATCCAGCTTTAATTAACTTTTATGTTGAATAAATAAATCGAAGCGACTTGAGCTTAGAAAATTTTCAACGACCGCAACGGCGACTAACGTTCAGTGAAGCTCGAAAATATCCCGAAAGGGATAACTCAGAATTAGCCAAATACAGATATTTGCTCGAACTGTTAGAATCCTACACATGCATGTATAAACATGCATATTTGAGTTGTTGCATTTAAAGTCATGTAGGGTATACCATAAAGGCAAAACAATGCAAATATTCATGTTGAAAATTAACAAGTACAGGACAAGTTCCTTGTTACATGAGAGTAAGTACACAAAGATTAAAGCCCATGTATAGTTTTGGTAAAGATTAAAGAAATGTGAATTTGAGGGATATATACCATGACATATAGTTTGTATACACATTTCAAGATCATAGCATATTTTTCTACGAGCGAATTCTTTTGAAAATTTGAATTTGACCGTTAAATCGTATTTAGCGCCCTCTCTTGGTTATAACAATATTTTGCTTCTTATCGGGCATATAGAAAATTATTTCCAAGATTTTATTAAAGCATGCTAAAAAGGAATACATAAAGAATAAATTCTGAAATTTTTATCCAATTCTGTTCATGAGAAGCTGTCCTTTATCAAGAAAGAAAATATTGAATTCGCGTCGGGGGCTACGACGCTAAAATATTTTCCACACTTTAGGTTATAACTTTTCCAAAACTTGTTAATTTTTCGTACAATCTTTTGTACAACATGTTCATGATATCATGTTTCTTTTTAAGTAAATTTGAAGACAAAATTTGGCGATAAAAATATTCGCTTTTACCAAAACTATACTTGGGCTTTAAGCTTGCATTAAATTACTTAATTATATTAGAAAGTAAAATATGTCTTCACAAGTTTCCAAAGTGTTTTGCTACTAACAGTGCAATATGTCACGATGGGACTCTTAAAGAGCAATCAGATAGGTTACTTGTATTTAAAGGCTAAAGTATGACAGAATTTTTATTGAAACATTACAATAAAGATGAAAAAAAATATAATGTTTTTACCACATCTCACATAGCTAGTTTCTACTTGTTACCTTATTCATTAAATTTTAATCTGTTCTACACAATACAGCACCATTGTTATATTTCAATATTGGTGACACGCTACATCAATGCTTTATCAATTTTGTAATAATGCTCTTTCATAAAAGGTGATTTTAGAGTCCAAGTTTATTTACAGAGACTGACAATTTCTTGAGAACAATTTGAAAATGTTTTTTAAAAATTGACTGAAAACGAATCTCACTAATAAGGAAATCTACGAGTCATAATCTAGTGACAAACAAGTTTAAATCCCGTGAGCGACAAACCTTGATAACAACACTTTTACCATTAATAGACTCTGGCGAAAAGTTTTGTGCCATAATACATTTGGTGTTGTTTGCTTTTCTGTATGGGCAAAGTAGAGAAATACAAGTTCGAAGTCAAAGGGAGATAAGGCACAAACTACAAATGATATTGCTGTACATTACAACTTGTTGCTGTGAAGAAAATGTTGAAGAATTATAAATAAGTAAGAAGAGCAATTATAGTTATAAACATTACCACACTCTCAAAGTAATGTTGATGAAACACAATGGAAAATCCTTTAACAGAGCACCAATATCAAATTTAAAGCTAAATAGGATAAACAAATCAAATGGATACTTACAAGTGATATGCACATATCAGTATTAGGGGGTGTTGTTCAAAAGTTGCAGTTGATTGGAACGCGCCAATCATAATCATTGTTTCATGCAAGTCTTTTTAATTGCGCATAGCGTGCGCGAATGAAAATGCGAGTTACAATTTGCAAAATTGCAGTTGATTTTGAGCAACACCCCTTTGAAGGATGACCATATGTGTGCAACTTTAAAGGTTGAATATAACAATTAAGACCCCTGCAGTGGACCCTAATTTACAACAAAAAAATAAGTACTGTTGGTAGCAAATATACTGCTTTTCCAGTATGATGCTTGAAGTCAAGAATGACTTATTAACAAATACTTGCTATCTTGTTATTATTAGATGGATTACCATTGAAAATTGACCTTCAAAAAAGTTTTTACATAAATAAAATAAGAGAAATATGTAACACAAGTGTATCTTAGAAGATTTTACTCTTCCAAAGCAATATTCACAAACGTAAGGTTCTCACATATTTTGAAAAAAGTGAAAATTTGTTAATGGCAACATAAGCACACCAATAAATGACCATGTTTACTGCACAGTTAATTCATTGTTAGTGATTGGTGAAAATTTCACGCACATTTATGAAGGTTTCATGCACACAAAAATGATTAATTTGCTGTTGGTTGCTTTTTGCAAGTCTTTTTGCAAAAAGTAAAGGTAAATTTCTTGTTTGGTGGTATATCTTCCTTTGTGTTTTTTACAGCGAGGGCAAAGAGAATAAATATGCATGATTTTTTTTTGTTCTGTGCTATCAAATAACAAAATGCAGCACTTACAACTGCGTAATTGCAAAAAGCAAATGTTTTTATAAATCGATAACATCAATATCCATTATAACATCAGCAGCAACGAAATTTCAATATTCAATTATGCCTCTACCTCACCAGATACATGAGATGTGTATGCATATATTTTGTTAATACAATCAAATGATGTTCATATAGTGCTTAAAAGTAGGGTTTCCTTACAGTAGAGTGATATAATGGTCAAATAAAGGTGGATTGCATGATTAAATCTGAACGGTTTGAAAATTTGGTTTGATAATCTTGGTATCAGCCGTATGATTGGCAAGTTTTACAGCAGCGACGTTGGTAGCTAGGGTTACTGCACATCTGAAGTCTCTGAACAAGAGTACAATACGTTCCTTCATCTGAGCATTCCTCTGTTAAATAAGAAAAGAAACAAAGATGTTAAATGCAGGTTATTGAGATATAAGTTAGGCATAACCGTAATCTATTAAGAATAATTAAAAAAGACAGTTTACAAAAATTTCATCAGTTTCATTTATTTATTTTTTTTTTTTTTGGGGGGGGGAGGCGCCCTTTTCTCATTATTCCTGTGAGCAAAGGAGGGAAAAAACATATGGGGTCATAAGGGACTAAAACATTGCAATATTGTTTCCAGAAAAAAGAATTGAGGCAAGTTCTTCTTCTTTTTTTTTTGCTTTCAAGCAGGCCCGAAGCACAAACAGGGTTCACTTGGACCTCCTGACAACTAAATAATCCCCAATAAGAGATCTGAACCAATATCAGATAATTCAGATTCAAATATTTTACCAAAAATGTCCCTATTCATACAACACTATGAGGTGTACGATGGTCTTTAATTTCTCATAGGATATCATTCGTTTAAACAATGGGCTAGGTAGATAAACTTGCATTAATTTGGCTGTTCAGCTCAAACTACTTGTAGATAATTATAATTCATACTATGTTCATATACATGTGGTATATTTACTTAACATTGCTTATTGTCTAATTCTTTCCTCCGAATAGAAACCATATCATGCTATCATAAAATAATGGATATAGTTGAATAAATCATCATATCCAACGTAATGAATATATACACATGAACAATTATTTACAAGAATATACAAAACAAAAAATAGGGAACAGTCATTAAAATCAACAGAAGGGAATAATTAATTAGGAAATTCAAAGTTAGCTGAATCAAAATATTAATGGTAGTCAATGCCATTCCTGGATATATAAAATTTTACAAAGAGTGTCTGATTAACATTGTTACAAAAGAAAACTTAGGGAGTTGCTGCTACAAAGTTGCAATTGAACCAAAATGCACCAATCAAATCTATAGTTTCAGGTGCGCATGGAAAACATATGAAAATGGCCTTTCCAATTTGCAACTGATTTGCAGTTAATTTGCAATCAATTGCAACTTTGAAGCAACATCCCA
>BQKZ01001023.1:63990-79971 GCA_036244855.1 Temnopleurus reevesii
CAACTTCCTTGTTTCAATTCTATGGATTTTACCCAACTCTCTATATCAAATATTTTCAGATTTATTTAGTAAATTGATTGATTGTATTAAAATAATATAGAATCATCACTTGAGTTAAGATAAACATATTTCCTTTTCATAATGAAACTAGGTCATTAGCATTTAATGAATAAATAGATTTTGTGAGTGGTGTAGGCTTTTTCCCGAGACCTCTTGTTTCCTAAGATAATGTACAATGGGTTAGGGATAGGGAATTCAGTATGAACGGGGCAATAACTATTATTTTTTTGTCCTAATTTTTTTTTTTCAATCTGATTGTATCAGACTTTCACACATGTTGAAACCCCTATCCTAAAGTAGGTTCCTATATTATTCTGTAGGTATCTTGGTTTGTCCCTAATCAGCTCAGTATCCCTTTCTACATGATTTTACAGCAGTGTATTTAAAAGGAGAGTCTATCCCAAAATAACATTTCTTCAACAGGAGTAGAAAATCAGATGAACTGAACAAGAAAAGTTTGAGAACAAGAAGACAACTAAACTAAAGAACGTTATGAAAGTTTATATATTTAGACGAATTGGCAACTGTTAAAGTCATAGGTCCACAATTGATCATTTATAACATTCATATCAATGTCATAAAATGTTACTCATTTCCCCAGAAATATGATTTCCTAAAAAAAACTTTGAATTTTGCATCATAAATACAAACAATATTATGGTTAGTTGTGCACCCATGATGTCATATCTCTGAAAATATCCGCTGATTTACTCATTTTTTCTAATATTTAAAAGTTCATAAAATTTGTATTACTTGTCCAATGTTCGTCAAACTTTTTTTTGTTCTGCTCATCAATTTTTTCTGCTCCTGATAAAAAAATATTTTATTTTGAGTAGACTCTTTTAATATAAAAATGGGAGCAGACTCTCCGTAAATAAGTTTTCCTATATCAAATCCCATTGTGCGAGTGATCAAGCTTACCATTTGGACACGGATCTAGAATGCATTTCTTCATGATCGGAGGTTGACCGAAGACCGCAGTACAGATTGCACTGTCCATTCTCACCCTCGTACCGGCCGTTACACAGCGGATCTTACGCTTCTGGATAGCATTCACTCCACATGAAGATGAGCACTGCAGAAAGTAAAATAAAATAATCTTATGGCATGAGAATAATGACACAGCAATGGGAGTTGACTTGTGTCTTACTGCATGTTACAATTCCATTATAATCTAGGCTACTAAACATAAAAAAATCATAAATTATTGCAAGCATTGCCAATCATTCTAGAATGAATTATTGCAAGATATTTTTTATATAAATCCAGTGCTTACTTCCCAAGTGAATATCTAAACGTATGCTTGTAGTTAATATAATGGTTTGTTTTACAACAATTTGGTTCAGGTGTTTGGTCGTTTACATTTTTATTTCTGTCCTCATACAAATTGATAAGTGGTAAATATTTCTGTATTGTGTGCATGGATTATTCTGAAACAATCTTTACCCCTCTTTAAAGTCAGTCCATCATGATCGACATGACTTCCAGTTGCGAGCGCGCACGAACGGCGTGTTGCGTATTGGCAACAACGATATGAAAATTTCCTTGCTTACGCACCTTGCCAAGCTCAGAAACTCGGAACACTTCGTACGATTTTCGATCCTTGTTGTAGTTTCGTGTAACTTTGATTCCTCCCCTCTTTGGCTTCGATTTTTTCTAAAAACGTGCGGAACGCATACGTTTGCGACTGCCGAGCTGTGAGCTAGCGAAATAAAGCTTGCTCATTCGCTATTCCAGGTAAAAAGATTATGTGATTTTCTGTTCGGCAATCTTCGCAATCAAAATGGCTGCGGACAGTTTGGCTCGCAACCGGAAGTCATGTTGATCATGACGGACTGACTTTAAAGCCCAATACCTTTTTATCTACAATGTTCCATAGTGATGACTACAAGAATTTTATACTTGGATCCTACTCCTGACACCAAGTTAGTGTTCCACTTTTTAGCTACTCGCCACTTGGGTATACATTCAATATTGATATACATTCTCTCTGAAAAAGGTTTAACTACCAGTGAACACAAACACTACACCCCTGGTTTATACTTACACCACTCCATCTCGTGACAAGCCCCTTGGGTCTACATTCATCATCTCTGGGACAGGTTTAGCTTCCAGTGAACACAAACACTACATCCTTGGTTTATACTTACACCACTCCATCTCATGAAACACTACATCCTTGGTTTATACTTACACCACTCCATCCCATGAAACACTACACCCTTGGTTTATACTCACACCACTCCATCCCATGAAACACTACACCCTTGGTTTATACTTACAACACTCCATCTCGTGACAAGCCACTTGGGTCTGCATTCATCATTTGTGCAGAGTCTCTCTGGGACAGGTTTAGCTTCCAGTGAACACAAACACTACACCCTTGGTTTATACTTACACCATTCCATCCCATGAAACACTCCATCCCATGAAACACTACACCCTTGGTTTATACTTACACCACTCCATCTCGTGACAAGCCACTTGGGTCTGCATTCATCATTTGTACAGAGTCTCTCTGGGACAGGTTTAGCTTCCAGTGAACACATTTCATCGGCTAGAAGGTGAAGAGATGAGCTGAGACACACAACACCTCTTGTCTGTAAAGATCGCCTTACGCCAACACATTCCCCGGTGCACTATATAAATAATAATAGACGGAAACAATATATTTTAATATTTTCTGAACAGAAAGATTATTCCCGGTCACTGGTCATCTAAGAAAGTTAGATGTTAAACTTGCACAAACAAAATAATAAAAAAAAAAATTAAGGAAATGTGCGGGGAAACTGCACAAGTGCTCCTCTCTGCCAATTTCCCCAAAAGATTTTTGCAAAACGATATGTTTATCCATTTTTAAATAAACATATTACCAGTTTGTAAATGTTGGGAAGAAAATTTGATAATCGATTATTAGTCGAATTTCAGTCATTAAAAGATTTTGATTGAAATGAAGCAAGAAATGCTTGCTAACCTGAGACCATTGATCTGCAACCCAATGGTTTGAGCAAGGATGTGGATTACATTCTTTACGACTGATGGGCTCTTCTAGTCCGGAGCTTTTACATATCCCAGCATCCCTTGGTTTAGATCGCCCAATCACATTGTTCCTGAGACAGCGAACCTCCCTCGTCTGCCAGCCACCATCACATGTAGCTGAGCACTCACTCCATGCAGCCATATGCCATCTGTTATGATGATAATAATAGATGCAATATATATAGTGCATGTATCCACTCTGCTGTGTGCTCAAGGCACTTTGTATTATTATTACCCTGGCTTTAGCCTTGAGTATGTACACCAGCATTCTTGGCATTTCAAGGAATATTCCTGCCAGGTGTCCATTTATATCAATTGGTTTGAAAGCAACACAATGTGGATGAATTTCTCGCTCAACGAAATTAACGCCATGGGTGAGATTCGAACCTCCAACCCTCTGATTGAAAGATAAAGGTCAAAACGACTACACCTTAATGTTGGACGTTCACATTAATCTATCTTTGAGATGTATTAGAAATATTATTTAATGAATTCTCAGACCCAATATGTTGTCATAGAATTTGCTTTTTTAGGTTGTTGATGAGGGGCATTCAATTCGCAATCATTTTCAACCCCAAATCTGCAGCATAATTGTGTCTAATTATATTTCCGTTTTTTTAGTTCCAAGTATCTATTTATCAACAAAATGTCATTGCCTTAACTGATGGTGAAATGTCCAATTTGCCAATGCTTTTAACAATATCATATGACCAATTCTGGAGTATCACAGTGATCACAGTAGACTTATATGGAGTATGTAAGATAAAGGAGCAATGATTTCAAAACATTTTGAAATTTTCTGAGAAATAACCGATATATCTTACCTTACACTAATGGTAGAATTGGAAGAGGGTTGATCAGAGGATTTCTCATCAACTAAAATAAAAAAAGAAAAGATGAAATAGTAAAATATTGGCAATTTCAAAAGGAAAATACCAAAACCATGTTTTATAAAGCTGATTGTACAGCCTGCAACTCTAGAAAGAGCTGGTGATCCTTTCTTTCCCTCTATGATAACACTGTCTCTGTGGAGGCACCTGAGAAGGGGACACCACGTAAAAAGACACAGTCTTGTACACAGTCACACTAGTACAAACAACTTCATGACACTGGTCCCTGATTTTATTCAAACTGTCTAGATCATGAAATATTGCGTGTGCACCCCTTTGTGGGCCGTTGGCGACACCACGTAAAAAGACACAGTCTTGTACACAGTCACACTAGTACAAACAACTTCATGAAACTGGTCCCTGATTTTATTCAAACTGTCTAGATCATGAAATATTGCGTGTGCACCCCTTTGTGGGCCGTTGGCGACAATATTGAATAAATTATATCTATCATTGTCTAGATCATCTCTCTAAAACTGGCTTTTCATTGAAAATATTCTCTAAACTCTCTGAAAATGAGGCAACTGTAATATTTTTCAAAAACATGTTGGATTCAGATATCATTATTATTACCAGTCCACAAACCCTAGATTCTTTTCAGTTTTTTTGTAACTATGCTAGTCGCTAAAATAATTCAAAGAAGTTGCATTGGATATTTAATTTATATCCTACTACGCTGTATGACTGACAAACATTTTAGAATTAGTCCAATTAGTAGTCAACTAGAAATTAGAATAAAGATGATTCATTCATTTTAGTGGGCATCTTTCAAGCGCAAAGAGATGGTAAATGATACGAATGATGTATTGATGACAACATTCATGGTATAAGTGCACTATACAATGAATTTCGTCATCAATTTGTCAATTATAGCAATTTTTCTTTGTGGATGTTTTGTTTTGAGTTAATATTATTGCTGGTCACATGATACTCTTCAAACCAATTAAAAAACAGAAATTAAATTAATGTAGGTAGGCTATAATGACTGATATACTCACATCCAGATGTGACATGAAGCGTTATAGTCTTGCGTTGATCTCCCGCTATACAAGCATACACACCAGAATCTCTTTCCTCAACATGTTTAATCCTGAGCACCCCACCCTGAACCACCTTCAGTCTGGGATCTGAGTCTCCTATTGGGCTTACACCTCGCTCCCATTGGATCTGGACAGAGAAATAGATTGATAGATAAATAGATTCTGTAAAAGCCAATAGATTAGTGTACATAAAATGTAGCAAATTCACTGAATTTCAGTCCTATTTACATATCTAATGGCTGGTTTTCATTTTCACGTTCTGAAAGATAATAATTGTACACAATTCTATGGCCATTATCAAAATTATCAAATTTCATGGTCACAAAATGAGCCCAAATAAACCCCCAGCAAAATTCCAGCTTTTACAGTAGATAGATTGATAGATAGATTAGTGACACTTCAGTGACAATTGAGTGCTGAACTACTAATCACAACAAATACCTCAAAGCAACATGCACTCATTCAGTAACTTCTTTCTCTTTCTTTCTCTCTTAATGTCTCCTCTCGGTCTCTCTCTCTCCCTCTTTCTCCCTCTCTCTCTCGCTCGTTCCTACCCCTCTCTGTCTATGCCCCCTCTTTTTCTCTCTCTTTTCTGTCTTTCTCCCTCCCTCTTTTGCTCTCTCCCTCTCTCTTTCACACTCGTCTCTTTGTCCCTCTCCCTCTCTCTTAATTCTCTTCCTTCTTCCATCATCCTCTCTCTCTCTCCCCTATTTGCCTTCACCAACCATTTTCCCCATTTACCCATCCCGTCCTCTCCTCTCTCCTCCCTCCCCCTCCCTACATCTCTCATTGTCATTTACCCTTCTCACTTTATATATCTATATTTCTTTGTTTCCCCTCAAAGCCTAAATATACTATTTACCTGGTTCTTCTTGAAGTTGACGACAGGACATTTGATGGTGACGGTGGTTGATTCATAGACATGAGCCTCCTGACCTATCACCAGTCTTACTTTGCTCATCAATCCTGATTGGTGGAAGGTGCTGTGATTCGAAAAGATCTCTATGTCTGGAAGATTATCAAAAAAAATACAGAAAACACATATAAAGCATATCATTCGCAATTAGAAAGAGATACATTGCAATATTCACAGTTGATCCACAGATTCATGTACAAAATAATACTTAATAATAAAATAATGTGAATTTATAAAGCGCCTTTTCGTTCGATTCAAAGCGCATTTTAGAGAAGATAAGTGCAGAACAAGGTTTTTGTGTAAATTCAGCTGGTTGTTCTTGTGTGCACATGCACTTGCCTCCATACTCCATACAAGTTGGCTTAGATTTCGGTGACACTCTTTCAATATTCTACATTTCACAAAATCAAAAACTTCTTAACATCATTGAATGTTTAGAGGAATTGGCTGAATATATATATTACCCACTGACAAATTATTTTGGGATCCTTAGTTACTCGTTAGATTGAGCAAAGATTAATGAAATGTCAGAAACATGAAAATTCAATTATTACACTATACACCAACATTTTCGCGTACAGATATTTTCGCATTTTGGGGACAGTTTCACAATTTAGCGTGTTCTAATTTTCGTGTTTCTGACAGTGTTTTTATGCACATAAATGTGGATCATACAGAGTGGAAATTTTTGCAAGGTTACTTGCAGAAATAAAACCACAGTAAAAATTTCAGCTTATAAAGTATTACATTGCTTCATCAAAGAGAAAGATCCATAAAAATAATATCCAATTACCATCTGAATTCTTACCATTACACTTTGGTAGTTCACAAGTGACATGATCAGCTGGTCTGGTTGCTGAGATGCAGTGTGCCTGATCGATGTATACCTGTGTTCCATTGGCTAGTACTCTACCACAAAGTACTGAGCGTAGCTGGATGCCTACCCCACAAGTGGCAGAGCACTGTATAGAAAAAAATATATCATTCATAAATCAATCTCTTAAAACATAAAAGGAAAGACGAGCAGAAAAGGAAAAGAAATTAATCAATAAAGATAAAATGGGAAAGAGATGTAGAGAAGTAGAAAACAAGTTGATCTGGGGTCTTAAATCAATGTACCATTTCATGTAAATATGAAGAAAACACATCAGTCATTTCAATGATATGGGTTCATATCTATTGCTGGTTCCAAATTAATGTTGAAGAAACACACCAGTCATTTCAATGATATAGGTTCATATCTATTGCTGGTTCCAAACTAATGTTGAAGAAACACACCAGTCATTTCAATGATATGGGTTCATATCTATTGCTGGTTCCAAACTAATTTTGAAGAAACACACCAGTTATTTCAATAATATGGGTTCATATCTATTGCTGATTCCAAATTAATGTTGAAGAAACACACCAGTCGATCATGGGTTCATCTCTGTTGCTGGTTCCAAACTAATATTGAAGAAACACACCAGTTATTTCAATGATATGGGTTCATATCCCATTGCTGCCACCATACCAATATCAAAGAAACAAACCTTTCATTTAAATATGGTTCATACTCCAAAAGCAAAGATGTCATCAAAACTTTCAAATCTATTTCCAGAAGGTAATATTTGTTCTTTCGTTTAACAAGTTTCTATCTTGACCAATATCAAAGAAACATTTCTGCATTATGCAAAAGGAATCTAAGAAGCTCTACCCATGCCTGAACGAGGAACCTTCGAGTTCCAGAATGCCTAATATCACTTTTTTCTCATATAGGAGCTGGCTATCTTAACTCATGGAAAATCATCAATAGTTTTGTACTTTGTGATTTATTTTCATTTATTTACCCACCTATCCCTGTCAATCCATCCATCCATTTATTCATTTATTAAATCAAAAAGTTCTATCATTGAAGGCTGCAAAGGGTCCTGATTGTAGACAGAGCACACAAACCATGCAAACATGTACTCCCAGCATCATAGTAAGTGGAACTTCATAGAAAATTTATAAATGAGTCAAGAATACGACTTGCAATAATTAATCTACATTAATGAACATATACCACTGAAAGTACTTGCAATATCCATTCAACAGTACAGTATATATCTTATAACATGCCTGAGTATCTGCATTGATACTGCATGTGATCAACATGTCTGAAATGATCTGGTTTGCATTGATACAAAATGGTGATATCATGACATAGCTGAGTATATGGATTTAAATAGCATCTGGTGTATATCAGAGCTTGTTTTACCGTGACCAAGGAGAAAGGAGTTTCCGAAAATTCAAGAAAAAATTGAATTATTGTATTAAATTATTAAATTGGCTAAAATTAATGCACAACATCGTTCTTTTGATTTATATGCATCTGATCAACAGATATAGATCAGATTTGCAGTAAAATGGTGATGAACATTACTATTCATACCGTTTAATTGATGCATCTCCGTACTCCACCATTTCTTTATTTGTTACTTTTATCCTTATTTAACTATTCCTTATTCTTCATAACGAATATCAACATTTTCTTTAGTGTAACCTTAAACCGGGGGTGTGTGTATCACAAGCCTTGCTTTTTCCAGCACATCCCTCCATTTCATAATCATAATCGCTTTGTCGTTTAATTCAACCCTTTATTTGTAAACAATTATCCTGTAAATATCTGTATGTGATTTTCCTTTGTAATTTTGTTTCAATTTATGTCTGCTCGATACTGTTCACATTTATTTTTTTGTAACATTGTATGTTTTTGAAATGGAAAATAAATAAATAAATCAAATCAAATTAAATCAAACATGCCTGAGAAAGAGTTTGTGAATTGGACAGTGTATCTTGTTACATCTGGATCAACATTACATTTGGTCAATAAAAGTAACTCTGATTTGTATTAATCTAAAATGGTGAAATACATACCACTGATAGTGCTTGTGTAGTCCACTGAACAGGGCAGTCTATCTCATTACATGACTGAACCTCGGGAGGTGGTGGAATAGGACAGAGTTCTGGATCTATCTCCATCTCTTCACCCGTCGGTGACATCTGATGACAGGTTAACGCAACAGACTCAAACCCTCTTCCACAAGACTGAGAACACTGTAATAAATAATGTGAACAAAAAGATCGGCAAAGGGAATGTTATCTAATGGCAGGCGAATAGAAGAGTTGGAATCAAAATAGCTTCCTCAACAAATGTGGTGAACAACAGGGAAAAAAGAAAACAATGAGGAGAAAGAGAAGAAAAGAATGAGAAGAAGAATAACAAGAGAAAAAATGAGAAGACAGCAGAAACACTCAAAGCCTCTACCACAGGGTCTGAGAACCATGTGTGATAGGAGATGGGGAAAAGAGAAATGTCAGCTGATGACAGCCTTATGTAGCAGACTAAAAACCTCTCATAGTAAGCCTCATAACATTTTAATGAAATGAAGTAAAATATTCAGAAAAATCAAGGATGGTCAACAAACCCCACAATTAATATGATATGCTGCTGAGAGAAATTACTGACTGGTGGAAGCAGCCATCCTTATAATTGTATTTTTGTTTTTCAGAGAGAAATATTCTTAAAGTTTCCATTCCTATATTCAAGATTTCAGTCACCTACCAAAAAAGGATTCGCGTCGTAACCTTAACCTTACAAATTCTGAAAAAACATTGAATGATTTATAAAAATAAGTTCATTTTCAGCAAAAAACATAGAATATTTGTAGACGAATCAATGGAGTGGAATGACAAACAAAGCTCAAAGGGTAACATGAACATACGCAATGTAAAATTAAGGCAACTTTTTCATGTCTGACTGCCACATTTCTCAATTATTAATTCAGTTTATGAACTATATTTACCCATCCTCTTTTCTTAATTCCCTTTATGATATCCATGTATATGCCCAAATAACAGCAAGGAATTAATTACCGGTGACGAAGATCTTGCAATCCAGTATGGTGGACATTGGTGGTTATCACATTCCTCAACTGTATGAGGAACAGGCAGCGGGCAGCTAGTGATGTCCACTTCCACATCAGGCCCAGATGGGCTGGAACGTTGGCAGGATATGGTCCTGGTCTTATTGCCGGCACCGTAACCACAGGTTGCAGAGCACTGTGGAGAGAAAACATATGAATAGTTGTTAGTAGTATTTTGGGGCGAAGATTATATTGGAGAGGAAGTACATTTGGGGAGGAATATATGAAACAGTGATAATGATGAGGATGATGAAAATATGATGATGATGATGATGATGATGGTGATGATGATGGTGATGATGATAGTGAGGCGACAAGGGGGATGGTGCTGAGGATGATGATGGTGGAAAAGGATGATGATGATGATTCTGATGATGATGATGATGGTGATGATGGTGATGATGATGATGGTGGTGGTGATGATGANTGATGTGATGATGATGTTGGTGATTATCATAATGAGGTGAAAATGGGGATGGTGCTGAGGATGATGATGATGGAGGAGGGTGAAGATGATGGTGGAGGGTGAAGATGATGGTGGAGGTGGTGATGATGATGATGATGATGATGATGGCGGTGATGATGATGTTGGTGATCATGATGATGGTAGTGACTGAAATATGTAAATTGAAATAGTTTGGTGTCAGCAGTGGGATATGAATCCATATCATTGAAATGACTGTTGTGCTTTTCGAAATGGTGATATTCATAAATGTGATGAATGATGATTATGTTGTTGTTGATGATGACTTTAATGATATTGGAGACTTCAATATTGGGATTTCAAATGAACATACTAATTGATCTTGTTGGTACAGTGTCAGGAGTGGGATTTGGCATGTTGTTGGACTGATCAATTTATCTTTTATCATAGGATAATGAAAGACTAACAGACAGCCTGGACCAACATTTTTTGGCAAGTGTGACAAGAACACTTCTCACATCTGGGCAATCAAGCTGAGCATACCACTTCAATCAGGAAAGACATTAAGTCCACGTCTACTGCATCAATTGTCTTTGGGGATATATCTATGGCATTTGTAAACTAGCCAACAAGATAATAACTTCAACAAGTAACAGACAATCCCTCTTACCTCTGACCAATCGCCTAGCACCCATCGAGCAGGACACATAGCTTCACATGGTTGTGGTTCACTAGGTCTTGGTCCACTGCATAGATCCTCTGTGAGCATGTTGATAGATGCATCAGCACTCCTTGGTGCTCTCTGGATGCAGTACACATCAGATGGATACTGCNGATGATGATGATGATGATGGTGGTGGTGATTCTGATGATGATGAGAATAAGAAGGATGATAATAATGATAACGATAATGATGATGATGCTAATGATGATAATATTAAGAGGATAATGGCAATGAAAATAAGGAGATGATGGTGATGAAAATAAAGTTGATAATATACATCTTCAATTCATATTATATTGGTGGCAGAAGTGGGATATGAACCCATTTCAGAAATGTCTGGTGTGTTTCTTCAATATTGGTATGGTGGTAGCAGTGGGATATATGAACCACTGTCGTAGACTTAGTCGGTAAATATGTAATAACCTCAAATGTCTGGTGTCTTTCTTCAATTTTGGTGTGGTGGCAGCAGTAGGATATGGCTTTTGTTGCTGAACTAAATGATATGCTTCTTTATCATACAAAGGTGTTGGACTGACAGAATGCTAAAATCACAAATTGTTGGTAACTCTCAGAAAATGGCATATACTATATAAAATTGGGATTATTGCTTTAATTTGGAATGGATGAAGTCCTAAACTATATTGTATCTATTTTCTTCTAGTAGATATCAATAGTATAATTCAACTGTCAAAATGATAAAAAGGCCAATAAAAAAATTGCTTGGTTGCTCAAGAATGCCATTTTTGAAGAATTTCATTGACCAAAATCTTCAGCCTGGAATCGCAAGGACTGTAGAAACCCCCTAAAATTAATAATAATAATGTCTTAGGGCCACAAAATGCTAAGAAACTACTTTAGGTGACTCTTTACTACCATACCCCATGAATGTCTTTTGATCTTTCTTTGTTAAGTGAATGAAAAGTTTTTCGAAAAAATTATAAAAGTTGAATAAAAATTCACGAAGGGCTGGTCAGAGGAGGGCAACTAAATAACATCTTTTGAGCCTAACTTCAACAAGGAGCAGACAATCCCTCTCACCTCTGACCATTCTCCTAGCACCCATCGAGCAGGACACATGGCTTCACATGGTTGTGGTTCACTAGGTCTTGGTCCACTGCATAGATCCTCTGTGAGCATGTTGATAGATGCATCAGCACTCCTTGGTGCTCTCTGGATGCAGTACACATCAGATGGATACTGCAGACCTGGGCCACACGAGGAGGAGCAGTCTCCGTACAAGAACACCTTCCACCTGTAAGGAATTAAACAAGAGTGAATCATTGAGCATTTCACTGAAGTGATGGTTAGTGTACTATAGAACTCAAAGATGAAATATTTTATGCAGTACGAATATATGAGACTTGGCCTACAGACTCAAGCACTGGTTTAGTGGTTCTGACTCTAGCCTCTTGGTGGTTCAAATTCCACCGATGGAGAAACTTCGTTCAGCAAGAAATTTATTCACAATGTGCTACACTCAACCAAAGTGTTTAAATGGGTGCACGGTACAATACAAAGCTTGTCATTATCAATGTAGACTGACATTGTAAAAGCTTCCAAGGGAGCTAAAGGTAAGGCGCTATAAAAGCTGTTTTATCCTAGGCTATAGGAAATGATGTAAACTGTCATAAACAACCAGGAGTGTGCAAATGTTTACTAATGACACATCATAATTTGACCTGTTATGACAAGAATAATTTTGCTAACATACAAAATAGCACAGTGCCAAGGTATATAATTTCTATAGGATTCTAAAATACTTACTCTGGTGGACATGATCTTTCATTACAAGATCGTTGACTGGTAGGTAGCTTCTGGCTGTAGTCACAATGAGCATCACTCACAATCTCATCAGTGAAAGCATTGATACAACGCACAACAGACTCCTGTACACCTGTAATAATCATGGAAATAAAAACAAAATTAAAAATCACATTCATAATACTACTAATTAGCATAACCAGCAAATATCTTTCATTCAATAATCATAAAGAAAATAACAAAAATAAATTGAACATTATATTGGGATTCTACCTAGCTTCAAACAGTTGTCTGAAATATGAATAATCAAAACTTCTGTAAAATCATATCTGATTCAAAATTTTACAATTGTTCTTTATACATGTATGTATGCACTACATCCTGGCATAAGAAGACTATCAATACACCTATTTGCTGCATCATCATATTTCTATAATTGAACACACTTATTTAGGTGGTTGGTTTATAAGAAAGCTTTAGAGAAACTTAAGACAAGCTATGCATATCATTCATTATCAAAAAAATGTCATAACTCACCACCAACACATGATGCACTGCAAGGTGTGTAGCCCCAGTACCTCCAAATGAAGATATCCATATCAGGACCTGGTCCTAGTTCTAGGGTGGGGTCTGGTTGGACCACATTGGGTTCCGTTGGATCTGAATGAACAGGAACAGTGGAACGAGATGGAGCAAAGAGTGATGCCCCCTGGGGCGGGGAACAGTTTGTTTCTTGGCATTCCTCTACATCATGAGGGCGGGGTGATCCCTGACAGTCCAGTTCACTAATGTCAAACGATGCATCAAAGGCTTGGAGATAGACCTTACAGCGCACACTACGGGTCCTGGTTCCGGGTCCACAAGATCTACTGCATGGACTCCACTCACCAGCATGGTATCTAAACATGAAAATCATTTGATAATAGTATCAAAATATATCTCAATATTCTTATACTTTTGACATTGTAATCAAAGGGAGTAAATTACATGAATGAACACACATAAAAGGATAGGTGAAAGACTGAAAAAATGCACTTTTCTTAGGTAGGGGAATTAAATTTCTAGCTTGAAAAGAATGGTGAAATCTATTCGATTGAGCAGATGCTTTGCTTTAAAAAAGCATCCTTCACTTGAATGAATTTCACTGCTCTGTGCTACATCAAGTTAAACAAATGAGCCTCTACTCACTATTCCATGGATTAGTGCTAAAATGATACAAGATTCACATGACCTGTTTCTTGCCAATTGCATCCAAGATCACGATTTTCAATACATTTGGGAGTAGAGTGATCAATTTCATTCTATTCTGGTTAAATTACAATCCAAGTAAACTATCACTCATGTTGTTATAACACTTTTCTTGTGTTGCACTTTATCAATGCAAAGTCAGTGTTATATCATAAACCTAGCTTATCATCAGTGTATGGATGGCTCCTAAAATAACTCCAACAAGAAGTAATGTAGCAGCCTGTTATATAGAATGTTGCATCAAATCCATGACTGAAGGGAGAATGACATCTTACCTGGGAACCTCAGCATTACTTATCTGCTCAAGAGGAGATGTGGTGGCCAGAGCAGGTTTATACACTGTGATGGGAGAGAAACAGGGAGAAAAAGGAGGTGAAAGTGAGAAAAGGATAGAGGGTATAAAACAAGGATATACAGGGGGCAGAGAAAGGGAGGGAAAGGCAAAGAACGAAATGGAGAGAAAGATAAAGAATAGAGAAAAAGGGAGAAGAGAAGGAAAGAGGGGGAGAGAAAGGGGGTCGGGGGATAGAGAAAGAGGGAGAAACAGAGAGTAAAGGAGAGAAAGAGAGAGAGAAAGGGAGAGAACGAGAGAGAAATATGTGCTAGGTTAAGCTTGATATTGATTTGATTTATGACTGATAAGAAAACTTTCATCTGGCATTATGGTGCAAATGATTTATAAGATGCTTGGCACCCGAGTGTCATCGATGCATGTGATGTACAGGTCTTAATTACCGTTTGGTGTATCAGTGTCACAAGTTCAATAATAAGGTGTCAAGACAGGATTATCATTGTACGCACTTCTTACTATCTGAATAAAGGTGTAAGGACTTGAATAATAAGGTGTGATCAAAGGATTTAAATGGTGTAACTAAGGTTCTTAACCTTTGCTCAATTGGTGTCAGGAGTTGAATGATATGGTGTTAAGATATACAAGGTGTCAAGAAATAATTGATATAAGGTGTATAGTTTTTACCCTCTGCTGTATTAGTGTCAGTATTTCAATGATATGGCATCAAGATAAGATCAATAAGGTGTATCATTCTTGTATTAGGTGTTATCAAGTTTAGTGCTGAATGATAGGATTTAAAGATGTAATCAATAAGGTGTATAATTCTTACCCTCTGGTGTATTGAGAACAGTAATTCAATGATATTGTGTCAAGATATGATTAATAGGGTGTATAGTTCTTATCTTTGGTGTAATGATGTTAAAAATTGAATGAGAACTAAGGTGTGAAGATATAATCAATAAGGTGTACTATTCTTACCCTCTGGTGTATTAGAATCCGGATCTGGTAGACAGGGTACTCCGGGTAAACAGACTTGTCTAACTGACGGCATCGTCTCTGCATCACACCCCATAGCAAGCTCATTACGATGGTTCCAACACTCAATATCTCTTGTACTCATACCTTGCCCACAATGATATGGTGTTCAGTTACGATTGCTGAGATCTATAGTTCTTACCTACTAATGTATTGAAGAGTGATTAACAGGGTGAATATAATGTATAGGTGTCAGGAGATCAATGATATGGTGTCAATATATGATCAATAAGGTGTATAATTCTTATCTTTGATGTAATGATGGCAAGAATTGAATGACAAGGTGTAAAGATATTATCAATAAGGTGTATAATTCTTACCCTCTGGTGTATTAGAATCCGGATCTGGTAGACAGGGTACTCCGGGTAAACAAACTTGTCTAACTGACGGCATCGTCTCTGCATCACAACCCATAGCAAGCTCATTACGATGGTTCCGACACTCAATCTCTCTTGTACTCATACCTTGCCCACAGGTGACGGAGCACTATGACATGGAGGAAGAACACAAAAATAAGCAATAATAATGATGATAATGATAATGATGATGATAATGATATTGATAATGATAATGATAATGATAATGATAATGATAATGATAATGAT